>BHFT01037758.1:0-87850 GCA_004320025.1 Laticauda laticaudata
AGAGACTTGAACAAAGAAGGTCGAAAAAGACCTTGAAAGGTTGGTTGCTCAAGCCTCAAACCCTCATCCTCTGATAAATTGGAGTCTCTCACCTCCCCATCCTCCTTCTCAGAGTGGCTCTAACTAGATGGGTCCATAGAACACTCTTCCTCGTAGTCCACCCATTAATTACAAGAGGAAGGCAACCTTTGGCTCTGGTGGCCTGCTGTACACCACCCTCTCAGGTGGAGCTACCTGCTGAGGGAAAGGATGGTAAAACCCAGGGGCTAACCCAGTAGGGCACAGGAATTGCTAAAATTCTTTGGCAATCGCCTTCGGCAAGCCACCAATACCACCTCTTTAATATCCTCAGGCCTGCTAATTACAGGAGATTTCACAGGGCATAGGCCAACAGCTGTTAGTATAAAAGTGGCCTCCGCCCCTTGTCTATGTCTGCCTTTGGGCAGGTTCCCATAAGCATTGGGTGCTTCTGATGCCCAGACTGCCTGCCTAAAACTAGGGCCAGTTCTGCTTAAGTCCTGAGGAAAAATATCCTTAGCAGCCCCATCTGGAGACCATGCCTCTAAATGATGAGAAGAGCCTAGTTCTGCCTTTCCAGCCCTGGATACAGTTTGTGGGCAGGCCTGCAAATCACCAGATTGATGAGACTGTTGGCTCTGTCCACCCATTTGTTCCAGGCTTTTGGCAAATTGTCTTTCCAAGGCCTCATATCTCCTTTTTTCGGCCTTAAGCTCAGTCTTTGAGGCCTTAATCTTGGCCACTGCCTCTCGCTTAGCTGAATAGGGCCTAGCATGTCTTTTCCTCTTAGATGGCCCCTGAGAAGCTTTGGAGGGATGGGCCTCAGCATGACCTGGTAGATCTGTGATGACCTAGGGCATGGCACAAAGGCAACACAGTCAGATAATCAGTAGGAGTCCCTTTATTAGCTCCAACATTGCCCCCGATGTCCTGGTTACCTTCTGGCTAGAGAAAAACTCCCAGGAACAGCCTTTGGCTGCAGAGAATCAAGTCCAAAATGTGGTAATCAGAAACTGTAACAATAAGTCCAATCAAAGCAAAATGAAATAATTAGTCCAACAGGGCAGAAGGAAGAATTCCAGACCTGAAGGCATGGCAATAACTCAACATAATTGGGAAGACGTCAGGAACACAGATAAGCAAAGTCAACACAAGACAAACTCACTTTTGCTCTGAGCAACTGCCTCACTCAGCATGCATTTCTTCTAAACACTTCCCAGCTGTGGCTAATGAAGGGAATCAGGGCCTTTTCTCCCGTAAGCCACGCAACCCATGTTGCTCTCTTCTCCATTCCTCCCTGTGTGCCCTTGGATGAAGAGGGGGGTAGGCCTGGGGCTTCCTCTTAATTCCCTCTCCCTTGTTCTCCCTCTCCCCTGCTCCGCCCAGATGGACTTTGCCCTTCCCCAGTTTCCTCCACAACCAGTGGAGCCACACTCCCACTCCCTGTCAGCTGTTCATCTTCCTCCTCTTATTCAGACTCCGATGGGGGCATGACAAGATCTGACAGAGCCTTCATATCCTCCATTTTACTAATGGCCTATAATACCAAGATAGGTACTGGAAGCTGCCTATCTATTTTCCCTTCCTGCTTCCTTAGGCCAGGCAAGCGGGATCACTGTCAATGCTGTGGAATTTCAGGCCTGAAAAGTGAAACGGGTCAAATTGTGCCTCGCAATCGGCTGAGAGGCTCTTTAGCGCCCTTGCAACGGCTGCATGAAGATCTGAGGCCAGCATGTGAATCCTCGGCACAAAGCGAGTCTCTTATGCCAGTACTCACTCTGTCCATGTGTGCTGCGCTCAGAGCCAAAGCCCCGATGCTAAGGGAGAGCAGATCCCCGGGAGCAGCTGGATGTAATTTTGGTGAATATTGTTGGTGGCTGTTTGTTCATTGCCAAAATTTGCTATTGCTTGCTGAGACAGGTCCTGCCCTGACGAGGGATTGAGTCAAAAGCTGGGTGCCATAGCAATAGAGGCAGGTCTTATCAGCTTGACAGATTCAATCCCTATGACAAAGGAGGAGTTTTTCCTATCCTGGACTCTCTAGCAGCAGTGTGGAGAAGGGTTTAGGCAACATTTTGTTTTTCAAAGTGTAGATTGTATGCAACACTTAAGGAGTTTCAAGACAATGGAGGAAATCTTCCTTGCAAGTTCCTTGCAAGCAGCCTTATCAGGTAGATGCAAAATACAGAATACTGAATATAAAACAGTATTACAGTCCTGAATGATACCTGACTATTGCCCACCCACCCCCCAACCATCCTAGGAATTTTTTTATGCAATGCATTAGCCTTTCAAAGAATGAATAATTCTGTCTTGAGGGGACAAGGATTTTTTATGGTAAATTCACTACAGAAGATATTTGGAAGGAGGAAGAAAGAGGAGGGGGTTGAGGGTTATGGTTATTTGAGTGCAGTTGTATTGAGAGAGAGTGACCAAAACAACTATGATTTTTAAGGCAAGAACATCTTGTTTGTTTTTTCTCCCGATTTCGGTGAATGAAAGTAACTATCTTCAAAATGAAAACCAGATTTGGATTGCGCAAAAAAAATAAAATAAAAAAAGGTGAGCAAGTTTATCCTTACTATTAGGCACATGGGTGGGTGGCTATATAAATAGTTTAAATAAATTAATATAATTTAATATTGACAAGTGCATATAAGCAACCTTTTGCTGCAAACCAGGTATAGATTTCTTTTTCCATTGTATTTCTTCAGCTGGCCCCCAAAAGTGCACAAATTTTAAAGTTTTGATATATACAAAGAAAGTAGCTAGAAAGTATATATGTACTTCTAGATCTTCTGTAGCAATCACCCTACAGAGAGAGCATTGTAATAAATTATAGAAATAGGTTTCAAAAAACTTCATACTTAGTTCACAACAAAACTTAAATCTTTTCAAAATTCAATTTATTATGCAGCTTTGCCTCTAACTATAATTTTAGGATTTGAGGCTTTGACTTCAATTAAGACCTTCCATTTCTTGTGTGAATTACTGAAAAATAATTATTTAAAAATGATAATGTGGACATGCCTGATACAATTCTTTCCCTTATAAGTGTGTTTATTTTAAAAGGTTATTTTTAAAGCTCTGGAAAATTATGAAATATTTAACTTGCATGATCTCATAATTTAAATGGCACTGGACACTCTGATGAAGTAATACTTAAGAAAGCTCATGCCACAATAAATTATTAGATAGCACAATTCATATAAATTACTATATGAACATACAACATTTTATAAAGAGGAAAAAAGTGTAACATCTTTATTACATCTGCAGCAGCAACGCCAGGCAGGTCCAACACCAGTACCAGGCAGGTCCAGCACCAGCAAGCAGCCGCAACATTCTTCAGTGAGTTAAATAAAACCAGAAGTAGTTTATTCCTCTTATTTTAATTAAATAATCTATTGCATTTATCCTCTCATATACTTTATGAAGAGGACTATTATTTGTATTTTAAAAATGAATAACTGAAGCTAATAAAATCTTCCATAGTAAGTTGTTACAGCATTGGAATTCAGACTAGATGTCCCAAATTCCAGAACACTTCATTAGAATATTAGCACAACATTTTAGATGTATAGAACAAATGAATAACAATAAATATTATTAAAATGGTATGACTATTTCTTATATGAAATCAGATGAACTAACACTTATAACCAAGCACTTTCCCTATGCTAAGTATCAGAATAATTTTGTAATTCGTTAATGTTTTCATCATTTTTTCAAACATATTTGCTCATGAAAAAGAAAATATAGTCCAACCTATCAAAATCAGACCTGTAAAGGACAAGCTACGAATATAAATTAAAATAAGGGAGAAAATGGTAAGAGTACACCTGTCTGCTCTAGACCCATTTCAAATTAGGAGAAACCTGGCTCAATAGTTGTAACTATGAGATGGATCTTGGAGACAATCACTTAAATATGAGCCATATGGTGATCATATGACGGTAACATGCTGTGACATAATTGCAAGCCAAACACCCAAATCATGACCATGTGACAATGAGGATGCTGCAGTGGCTGCAAGCAGAGTACTCCTTGTTCAGCACCATTGTAACTGAATGGTTACTGTATGAGTGGATGTTAAGCAAGGACTGCCTCTATATTTTGCCACCTGAGTGTATGAATGTGATTAATCACTTCGGTTAATGTAAAAGCTGCCCAACTGGAGTGTTTTGAAGCTTATTATTTGGGAATAAAACTTTCCAATAAAATTACTTGATGGAAATATTCAACTGTATATAATTTCATATTGGTCAAACGAAGCAGAATATAATACTATCATCTCATAAATTTGAGCTGCTTTATAGTAGATTGGAATCAAGCGATAGTCTCCATAACACTTTTCTGTTATTGGGAGTGCTTGCTGTGAATGTCAGTAGGAAACATTAAAAAAACAATAATTTCAAATTCTGTTAGAGGCCTCAGTTATACTTGGCACATGCCAGTTACATTATATCTATAAATATGTAATCTATATATAGTATGTTTTTTCTGAAATATAGTATGTTTTATTATAACTCTGCAATGCAGCAGTGCTTAAATATTAATAGCTGTAAATTGACCTGATTAAAGGCTAGGTCACACTGGCCGACGGATGCAAAACGTATGCAAAAAGGACACAGTGGATGAGCAAAATTTCGGGATCGGGGCGTGGCTCCATCTGTTGTTATCCGGCTTCTCAAACCGTGCCCCATAACACCGTTTGCAATCAAACTAGAACGGAAAGACGAACGGAACAGGACGGACGTGGGTAGTATCGTAGTGAGGATGGCCAGGCGGCATGTTCGTTAGGAAGCCTAAGCGATGGAGCGGATGAACACCACTCCCGCAGGGCTTGCCCAGCCGGCCGAGCTGAGCTCAATTAGGCTGAGAGCGCGCACGCGGACGGAAGCGGACACCGCCGGATGACGCGGATTGCATCACGACGCCTATAGGATGCATAGCAGATGAGTGTAGCAGGATGCAACAGCGTTCACTGCGCCATGCGGGCGAGGATCGAATTGCAATCAGCTCCCGGATATAAAAGGATGCAGCTCTCAAGCAGTCCAGCATTCAGAGAAAGACCTGCTTGCAGAGACATCTTGAGAGAACACCATGGGGAAGAAAGAGGAAGCCCATGTGCCTAGCTTCCCTGCCAGCCCTGGGCAAGAAGACACAGAACCACCATCCCCCCCCTGGCACTGACTCTGAAGCTGCTGGTGCTCCTCGGTTGTTGCTGCCTGGCTGGTGCTTCTCCTGCTGGTACTGCTGGTGCTTCTCCTGCTGCTCCTGCTGGTGTCCCGCTGCTGCTGCTGGTGGTGGACCAGCCCCAAGGCCCTCAAAGCCCTCGTGCTGAAGGCCTTTGAAGCCTTAAGCCCTTGCCAAGAGGGAGGGAAGAGGCAAGGCAAGAGAAGGGCAAGCAGAGAAACAGTACGCCATTCTCGAGGACCATGAGGAGGGATGGTAACTGGAATTGGCTGGAGGGAGAACGAGTACCTGTGAGAAAGGGCCACGATGGTCTCTATCACGTACCAAGAGAAGCAGCAGCATGGAGAGACAAGGCAGAGAGCCTGGGCCTTGACACTTCAGATGTACTCCTGGGAGTGGTGGAAAGCACATGCCACCTGGTATGCAGCTGCACCTTGAAGACAATCTGGCCAGGCCGGCTATCAGCTTCACCCGACCGGAAATATGTCTGTCATGCCAAGTTGCAGCTTCCTGGAGGGTGAGGGTCCACCACCGAGACCAGCCCCTCTGTCAACCCTCTCCCTCAGACGCCACACAGACAGGCCCACTCTCTCTCCAAGCCAGGAAAACAGCTACAATGTCTCCAGGCAGTGTCTTTGGAGGGCCCACGGAGAGCCCTCCTGACAGCTGTCACTCCACCATGCCAGAGGACGTGGGAGATCCCCTATCTCAACATGGAGCAAGAAGAAGCAGCCAGCCAGAGGACCAACCCACCCCAGCTCCCCCTCCACAGAAGCAGGCGAGAGGGCAGGACTGGAGAACAGCGCAAAACACTTGTCCTCTCTTGGAGATCAGGGACACAAATCAAGACCAGCACAGATCCTTCTCTCTTCACGCTGGTCCACAGCGAGTATACCCATCCTCTAACGCGCAAGCCCTTTCATCACCTACTGTGAAGCCAGACCCTCATGCGCCGCGCCGAGGCCCCGTACCAGGTGATGAAAGGAGAAAATCACAGCACTGCTGCACCAACCTCCAGCCCAGCATGAACCTGCTCCGACCCCCACTCCAGGTCTGCTCTCCACCCCAGGTGATTCATCAGCCCTTCCACACCCTTTCAACAGTCCCTCCCCTACCAGACTGACAGGAGCTACCAGGACTTCCCACAGCAGAGCGAGCCCTTCCAGTCCTAGGCCCCAGGTACATCGCACGCCACAGACGCCTCAACCTCACCCAGCTGTCAGACCAGACAGCCCCAGTCTATACTCCTCCTTCCTCCACCCCACAAGCCAAAGCCCCACTGAACAGAAAATCTGTCTTCAGTCTACTGTGTCCTGACATCCCAGCGTCCTTGAGAAGGCCTCTCAACCTCACGGGACTGAGTTCAACTGCCTCTGAGATGCTTTCTGAACACACCATTCCCCTTGTTGTACTCTGGCGGGGGCCAGTCACCCAATGGCGCCTTTCAGACCAGCACTCCAGCCACAGGCCACCTTCCACCAGTTCCTGGCCGCCTCAACAGCTGCAGACCATGGACATGCTCCTCAGAGTGACTGAGAATAAGTGCCAGAGACTTGAAGTTTTTCACCGGTGTTCACCTATTATTCTTTTGCTTAAAGACTACTACACTTTGACTTAGGTTCCAATCGTTCGTCCCTTTTTTAATAAAGTCACTACAGGTTTACTTTAAGACAGTTGTTGAAAAGGTTATCCTTTGCTTCCACACACTTGGTCATTTTATTTACTTAAGTAAAAGTAGTTGGTTGAAAACTCTTAAAACATGGGTTAAGCCTATTGCACATGCTCTTGGCGGGATAGGTAATGAGATAGACCTCGTGGATTGGGCTCAAACCTCCAGTGCAAGCATAGTTGGGACTGTATTGGCTTCAGCCCTCCAGCTGGCCCACATATGGCCGCCTTTTTTATCAATAACAAGTTTATTCATTTTGATTCAACAACAGTTTCAAATAAACCAAAGTCTCCTTAGTATAATGCCCTTTCATTGTAGGCCAACTCAAATTACATGGCCACAATCTCTATCAGTGTTATGAGAGCAGGCTGAAGGAAGCACTCCATTAAGCCATCTACCGGATCCTGTTCTTTCCACTCACTGCCTTCCAGCTGGGAGTCTTGCACCAGTGTTTTCAGGAAGTTGACGCTGCTCTCTCCTGGTCCCCCTTCACGTGAAGCTCTGTTGGGCCTTTGTGACATCCACAGGCCTCATCTACGTTGTCCTGCTCTTCGGCTTCCACTTCCAATCTTCGTACGGCCAACGATTTCGTCGCCTCGCATTCACAGGCTCGTCATGTCCTTCCTTCCCTGTGACGTTCCTATAAACCTGTTCTGGCAATCGCGGGAGCGGTGCACCATGAGATTGTCCGCAGGATGCTGCAAGGTGGTGAAGAAGACCTGCGACACCTGTGGCCCAGGATGCCAAAGGCCTCCACCACCTGTCTTGCCGCTGGACGAGCCTGTAGGTTGAAGATCCTCTGCTTCACGGGGGACGCGTATGCTGGAGACTTGTCAGGGGCTTTCATGAGCGTAGGTTCGAGGGAGAACGGGGTCTTCACCAGCGATTGAAGTAGGCCACATGTTGTGTGTCATTGATAGGGGGTCCGGATCTGGAAACCCCATGGTGATGAGGTTGCGTTCCAGCCCCATCCTTTGAGGTCCACTGGTTTGTATAATTCGCGCATCTGTGAAGCTGACCCGTTGCCTGAAAGGCATCTGATGTACATGAACTTGTAGTCAGCAGTCAACCATGGCAAAGAGGATGAGCGGGTACTGAAGAAGCCCTGTAGCTAGGTGTGATTAAGCATGGCACCCTGAAGTTGCGCTGGGAGCTTTGCAAGGCCACAGTGGACTTCCCATCTATGGCGATCTTCAAACAGGTGTGTGGAGAAGTTCCACCCTGTCTGATACTCCACGCTCTGCAACTTTCTCCAGCCTTTTCTTCAGTGGCAGTGGCACTTGGAGGAGCTGCCTCACGCATTTCTTGCGAATTGATGGCTGCACCCATTTTCTCTGACACTTGCTGTACGGTGTTGCTGTTGACACTCCTCCAGGCATACTGCATGTTCGGTGCGATGGCTTTTTACGAATGCGGTATGCCCCATGGGGTGTGAGGCCAGTCGCCGCCAGCTAGTCAAGTGCCCAGCCTCCAGTCCATGGGGTCCAGACGCTGGGGATGCATTAGTCTGTGATCCGGCGCTGTTAGGATCGTCAACCTGGGCGTCATCTTCAGACGCATCTACAATTTCATCAAACATGTGACTATCGGCAGTGGTGGCATACACTCATGAGTGATGAATGCACAAGCAAGCTATGAGTCTCATTCCTCAGGCATCCACCACAGTCACTTCGTACATAGGAGTCCAAAACTCCACTCTTCTGCCTGATCCATCGTTCGGACCCACACAGCTCTTTGACGTCGTCCTTCTTCTTCCTTGAGGTAGAAACAGCGGTCGTGTGAAACAGTCTGAAGAGGGCTTTGGTTCTGGTGGGCCTTGAATGGATGGCATGCTGACCATCAAGGACGTGTCATCATGTCTGACCGTGATCCATGGTCGGGAGGACAATATACGATGACTGCGGAAAGCAGCAGAGATCAAGGGTGAAGAGGTCTGTACACCCACGGCTGCTTGGACGCTGATTAGTGAGTCCAGGTGATTTTCTCCCGCCTTTTTATACAGGAAGATATTCCGGATATGTCCGGCTGGGTGTCGCTTACCACATAGCTCGTGAGGCATACTCCAGACATCCGTAAATATATCTCCGCAATATGCCATCATCGAACGTTTTGTCCGATTTTAATGCCTTTATATGCATGAGATGGCATCCATGCTATACATCCTTTCAATTTCCGTGCGAGCTACTAACGCGTGTGTTGGACGTTTCTGTGTACCTTTCGTTTCCTTCCGCCTTTCAGCTCAAGTGGATGTGAGTTGAGGGGACTGTCCAGAGGATGCCGCAAGAGAGAGGATACAGCAGAGCGTTTAGATGGATGACAGACGGACGATAGAACGTTTGTTTGCCCGTAGTGTGTCGGCAGATGTACCATTCGTATGTCGTGGCGAAAGGTTCATCCGTCAAAACAAGTTGTTGTGCAGGCGAAAACTTTTTGGAGCAGAGCAGTTGTAACTAGCAGTAGACGGATGTTGATGACGTTTAGAGCATATGAATACGGTATGGCAGTAGACCACACGGAATGCATCGCGTTTTCCAATGGATGGCAAGCTTTTTTGTCCGTTTTACATCCTTTGCATCCGTTGGGACAGTGGGACATGGGCTTTAGTCTGTAATCCTAAATCTTGAAATCTCCTTTGCCTTGATTTATTATCTCTGATGTACACGTTGATAAACACGCCATCCAAGAGGCATTAATCTTCATTTAAATTTCTTATATTGAATATCAATTATGAGACTATATTGATGGAAGTAAAGTTATTATTGAAGGGCAAACATTTATTTTATTAGAATATAGCAGTGTCCGCTTATATCAATAATCTTTCTTTCTTTTGCATGAAAATAGACATTTCTAAATTTTTGCATTAATGTAATTGAATAATAATTGGCAAGGAAATGGTAAAAAATGGTAATTACTATGTAATAAGGCAAATAGTGGGAGATATATGTGTAAAGTTTAAATAGCCTAAAAATGGAAGTCAAGATTTTTGAATTAATGGAGAGAGTAGATCTCTGAGAAGAGCATTTATGAATGGTAATTATACCATGCATCTAATGCAGGGGTGAGCTTTGAAATTTTTAGCAAGAATCTCTGCCCTAATGACTGCTTGGGTGGGTGTGGCTAACTCAAACCACTCCCCAGTTACATTACTCCTAGCCACGCCTCTTTCCCCCTCCCTCCTTTCCCTTCTCATTTGTTTTTCTCTTTCTATCCCCTCTCTTTCTTTCTCTTCCTTTCTTTCCCCCTTCTCTCTCATTTCTCTCCCTCTCCCCCTTCTCTCGCTCATTTGTTTCTTTTTCCTCATTTTCTCCCTCCATCATTTTCCCATTTCTTTCTTTTTCTCTCCTTTTCTCTTTTCTCCCTCTTTGTTTTTTTCCTCTCCCTCTTTCTTTTCTTTCTTTCTTTTCTTTCTTTCTTTCTTTCTTTCTTTCTTTCTTTCTTTCTTTCTTTCTTTCTTTCTTTCTTTCTTTCTTTCCCTTCTCTCTCCCATTTGTTTTCCTCTCTCTTCCCTCTCATTCTCTCCCTCAGCGCTCTCCCATTTCTGTGTCCCTCTCTCCCTTCTCTCTTATTTGTGACCGGATGTTTTTTAGGACACTGTGTCCTTCATGAGCAGCTCAGTGCCAGCCACGGTCCCTTCATATTGGCTCAGGAAGTGAGGAGCAGCTGCTGCTGCCGCCACTGAATGCAGGGAGAGAAGAGCCTGGCTCTCCTGTGCAGCGTGGCCAGCTACTCATGTGAGCACACAGTGGCGGCAGCGGGAAGAGGAATTGCTGTTGCCGCCACCATGATCTTGGGCCAGGAGGGTATCCTGCTTTTGTGTGTGTATGTGCGTGTACACACGAAAGAGAGAGACATGAGAGAGAGAAAAGGGGAGAAATCCCTTTTCTCTCTCTCATCCTCTCTTGTGTGTTCAGGACAGGGTGGGGTGAGCCAGAAATGTGATTTGGGGGCTCGCTGAGCCCTGCAGAGTCTTAGCTAGGGAATTGCCCGAACCCATAGCAGCCCACCCCGATTCTAAGGTACCTGGCTTTCGCATGCTGGAGCCTTGCACATTTGTAGGAGAGGGGTGTTTTTGAGACGTGGGAAAGTAGTACCTTGCCAGCTAGGATAATCTTGCTCCCATATCTATTTCAATTTGCTATCCCATTCATAGCGTTAATAATGATTGTTTTGATGTCAGAAGTTTGATTTGGCTACTGAAATAGATTACTGTATAGTTTAAAGACATTCCTGTACCTCTTCTCCTATGCCAGGGGTAGGGAAACTTGGCTCTTTTATCACTTATGGACTGTTTAATATACAAATGTAGGACACATGTAGGACATATGTATACATTTGGATATTAAACAGTCCCATTCAAGTCAAAAATTGATTTCCCCCACAACTGAAAAATCAGTAGGCCAGGGATGGGGAACCTTTTATGGCTCACTCAGAAATTCTGGGAGTTGAAGTCCATAAGTGATAAAAGAGCCAAGTTTCCCTACCCCTGGCCTATGCTAATCAACACCAATACTGTAAAGTGTTTGGGGAGAGCTTTTATTATGATGGCCATATTCTGAATGTATTGCATATGCAGTACATAGTGAAACTGTAAAGAGGAAAGAAGGCATTGAATACGTCCTTCATAGAAATTAGTATTTATAGGAAGAAGATGAGGAATAGAAACTGAAACAAAAATAAACAGAACATCCAGTACTAAAGCAGTTTTATGCCTTTCATTTATTTTATCCATTCTATTTCTCATGGCAGGGGATTATAAAAGGAGCTTCAGTAAAGAAGTAACTCTGAAATGTTATGCTGGATTTTAACAGTAGTTTGCTTTTCTGAATATCCGGATATGTTTTCTTACAGTTTCTTACAGTTTTCTTACAGTTTAAATCTAATTGATTTAAACTGAAAAATATTTTTTAATCCAATAATAGGACACTAGTATTTTTTTTCCAATATTTTTTTCCCAAAATGCTGTATTGTATGACAAAAATGAAGAAAGCCTGTAATAAGTCTATCAGCAGCACAAGTTTTAAAATTTGAAATTTGAAGTTGGGTAATACTTTTATGAGGACAAGGAAAATTGAAAACTGAATATACAGGTTTCTTAATTTTTTGTTGAACAAAAAGTATTTAAAAGTTAAGAAATGCATCTGTTTTTGATGATAGTATAAAAGCTTCGTGGTGGTGCTGGTTCTCTAATGAGCAAAATATTTTCCAACATCCATGGTTAAGACTGGACCAATTCCATAGACTGGAATTAGTTTTGATCCTGATAATTTCACAATATATATTTCAATATTAAATAAAATTACAAAACCATTTTTAAAATGAAAATCTGAAAAACATTAAGAAAAATATTTGCTTTTTAAACAACAAAAATGTATCTTTCAGTTAAAAAGATTGGTTGGATAGAATTTTCTTGATGGTTTCTGAAATCATTAAACCTCAATCTCCTTTTGGAGGGATTTAAAGCAATTCAATTTTAATCAGACCTGCCTTGAGTAAAAATAATCCATTTATTCGAGGAATTATTCTACAGTTATGACTAATGGTAGCTACAGTGTTTTCCATACTGTTTGTTCCAGTAGTTACTAATAATTAATAAGCGGAATTTATTATAAGTAGCAAAGAATTTTTAGTTTCCACAGATTTATTTTCTGCATTTTAATTGCTCAAGTCTTACTGATAGTTAACATGAAACATACCCATATGAAAAAAGGAAATTAATTTCAATTATCATACTTGGCATTACAAGAATATTTACAATTTTATGTCTAGCATCCTTTTGTTACTACATTTTAAGCACTTTGATCCCTTCATTTTCTCAATGCAAGTCATGGTTCTAAGTCTCTGAGAAAGGTTTCAAATTTTTTATTTTTTAAATTTTATTTGTTTGTATCACAACTTTATTACTTTTACAAATAAGGTGGTGAACATATCCAATGCATCTTCCTAATTGAGCTACAAGTTAAAATCATGCTTACTTCACATAGAAGTGGATTAAATAATTATTTCCATGCTTCCTCAAAACATGTTTTTCATACATATTTAAATTACTGTTTCCTTGAGGCTGTTAATTTTGCTGTTTTTGACATTGGAAACCTTTGGGTTGTGTGCCCAATTGTGCTGTTTCCTGGACAGGGAGGTCCTGCTTGCTGTCACTCATGCCCTTGTGACTGCTAAATGTGCTCCATATGGGGCTGCCCTTAAAGAGCATTTGGAAGCTTTAACTGGTAAGATGTACCTGCATGGATAGTAAATAGTGCAGTTAATTCACACATGTAACACGCTGTGAACTGCCTTAGTTGCCAGTGTGCTTCTAAGTACAATTGAAAATACTGGTTGTCACCTTTAAAGCTCTTCATGGTGTTGAGATTGTGTTACCTGAGGAACCCCAAACACATCCTTTTTTTTTTTTTTTTGAGCTCAAAGGATGTAGCTCCATAAGGAATGCTGCCTCATTCCACAGCAGTGCTCCATTCTGGTTTAGCAATATTTTTGAACTCTGCAATGTGCTTGGATAGAGTAGAAATCATCTAACTATGAATCTGTAAAAAAAGTAATTTAATTTAATTTTGTTCACCTGTTTCAGGCAGTGCTTTGTTGGACAAAATGATTTTTTTCAATGGAATTTGTCATCTGGCCTTAATTTCTCTTTTTCACAATAGACAATGGACTTTTCATTATTTTCAAACTGTTAAGCTGTTACCCATTTTGTTGATCTCATACTTGTGAAGTAGTTCTTAGGATACATTATTTAAGAATTTTTGGCCTCAATTCTTAAATGAAGCAAGTAATTGTTTAATTTGGGGTGAAAGTAATGCATTAAATTGTTCATTATGATATTTGTCTTTAAAATGTATCAGTAGTTTAAATTCTGTTTTTTCTGTTTCTTCAGTCTGTTTCTAGGTTAGATCTGTACATTATAGCCGAGACTTAAGTTGATTCCTGTATGTGACTATAAATAGTTTATGAGTCATAGACAGCTGCTTCACAGGTTAAGTGACTGTCAGCTGAAGACCTTCTTTCTAGTCATCTGCTTTCAGTTACCTTAATAACTTTTCAATATCAAATTAGGGAAAATTTCACCGCAGAAGAACATTTTCTTGTTAATGTTTCCCCAAAAAATCTTAATTAGCGTCTTCTAACATAAAAATCATATTTTGTACACAGATTAATCTGGAAAGATATGTTTGATAGAAGATGAATAGTGAAGAAAATAAGTTTCTTAGATGAAAAGCTGGCAGTGTTAAGATACTTAAAAATTTTAACTCCAAATTAAACAATTACTTGCTTCATTTAAGAATTGTGGCTGAAAATTCTTAAATGCTTAAAGAGCTTTTTATCTCTCTGTGTCTCTGTCTCTCCCTCCCTCCCTCCCTCCCTCCCTCCCTCCCTGTCTGTCTGTCTGTCTGTCTGTCTGTCTGTCTGTCTATCTATCTATCTATCTATCTATCTATCCATCCATCCATCCATCCATCCATCCATCCATCCATCCATCTATCTATATCTATCTCTATATAAGTTATAAAAAGAAAATATAGCTAAATGTTACTGATTATTTGTTGCTGCTTTTCAAAATAATGGGAAATGGTGGGATGTTTGATTTTAAAAAAAGAGTGAATACATATTATAGATTGTCTAACTATTCTATACCACACTGAAGAAGCTTCTTGGGTGAGAAGCGAAATGTTTTCAAGGAAAAAATCAGGAAGGAAGTCTAGTTGCCCTTTGAACAGCACCTTTGGGACAATCATGAATGAGTTGGAGGATTGTGAATCTCCATTGATGTTCTACTCCAGACGTCTGAAGATTGGTTTAAACATTCCTTTATGTTTTAAGAGTAAAAAATAGCATTTGAAGTTTAAGAATTCAAGAGAGATAGCCATGTCTTAGATAAAATACAGTACTAGGGCTAATCCTATGTCAAGATTACAAATGATTAATTAGAGGATGGCAAGAAAAATAAAGAGTGAGGAGTTGAAGAATATGAGGAAAGCTGTTGAGTGAATCTGAAACTACTTTTATGACTTGGTGATTGATTGTCGCAAAAGAATTGTCAGCTTCTAGATTTTTTAAAAAAATAATTCAGTAGTATGATTTGTGTGTTCAGATTAGTCATAGTTAATATTAGTGTTCTCTGCGATTAGATCCAACAAAAGAAAGATGTAAAGAAAAGAAAACACATACATTTACAGAAAATATACCTTCCTTCCTCTTTTCATTCTTTGCCTTTCTATTTGAAACTATTATTTTAGATAGTTTTTTTAAAAAATATATGAAGCTCATTTCTCTTCTGGTTACTCCTTGCTTGAGAGTTTGCTTGCTTAAAATTTAAAATATGTGTAGAAATAATTTTTAACTTTTTGCATCACTTCCCTTGAGAGAATAGCTCAGCTGCATTGATTTAGTATTTAAAAGTACATGTCCGGTAGCTGAAATATTTTCTCTTTCTCTTAGCCTTTCATTGGTGACTTCATCATCTTCAACTAAAAACAATAGTAGTCAGAAAAATATCTACTTATATTGAGGTATACATTTACTGAAAAGAAAATAAATTTAAGTGTGCATGCAGCATGTATATTTATGGATATATTAATTTCTGCAGTTGTTTTAGAACTAAATCATAAGAATTTGGAGATTAATGGTTTCTTTTAGACATACGGTCTTTATTTATAGTAAAAGATCATCTCAAAAAAGCAATAATCCATATCACAGGCTATACAGAAAAAGAGAAAACATTATTCACAGATGCATGCTGAATTAAACTATCCCATGACAGATAAAAGTAGAAAGAAGAAAATGAGAAAATGTTAGGGAGCTACAATCAGTAATGGCTATGTTAAAAAATTGTGTTTCCTAATGTGCCTTCTGTTGACTTAAAATAAATTCAGTTCATTGCAAGTTAGAACAAGACGTAGCATTACACTAGTACCATTTAACTCAGTAGTTCCCAAAGTTGGCGGTACCCTGGGGGACGGTGGGATGCCTTAGGGGGGCGCTACGAGGCAAGGGGGGTGCTGGAGGTGGCCCCTCACAGTGCGCAATTTGGGATGGGATTCTACCAGTTCTCTCTCTTTCCCTCTCTCGGGCTCATCCCATTGACTTGGTGCACTGCTTCGCTCAGACTTGCTTGGGAAGGTCCCTCTGGTGCAGTGAGCTCAATGGGATGGACCTTGGGGGCCAGCACCTTGAATGCAGCAGTGGCAGTGCATTTGAAAAGTAGAGCAAAGCCACATTGGCTTTGCTCTACTTTCCCAACATGCCTGTGGGGCCGGTGCCTCAAACGCGGTAGCGGCGGCACGTTGGGAAAGTAGAGCAAAACCAGTGGGGGTGGACCTGTGGGGCTAGCACCTAGAACATGGCAGTGGCAGCACGTTTTCAAAGTAGAGCAAAGCCAGAGGTTGGTAATTTTTGCTGCAAAGAATCACAAAAGCTTCTGGGCTGTGCACAAGAAGGGACACAAATGTCAATGCAATTCAGCAACATAAGATAAAGAAATACAAATAAAACAAATCAACAAGAATCGGCAAAGCATCTGTGATTAGATTCTGTTCACTACTAGAATCTAATCAGAGATGCTTTGCCGATTCTAATCCCAATGACTTGCTCTAGCAGGGTTAGAAGAGTGTGTGTGTGTGTGTGTGTGTGTGTGTACTCATGGCTGTCAAAACTCCAAAAACAGGTCAAGTTGCTCTGGGGAGGCCAGTCATAAATTAGAATACTTGCTAAACAATCAGCCATTAACTGAGGACCACTTGTATTTGGTTTGCCAGTCACCTGGCCATGCCCACCCAGTCACATGACCACCAAACCACACCTACCCAGTCATGTGACCACCAAGCTATGCCCACCCAGCAAACCAGGTCCACCCAGTCACATGACGAGCAAGACACACCCTCAAATTAGGCCATGCTCATAGAAATTTGAATCCCACCCCTAGGTGGGGGGCATCGAGGATGAGTTTGTAGCACCAAGGGGCAGTGGACTGAAAAAGTTTGGGAACACAGATTTAACTGGACAGAAAAAAAAGTATGAGAATTAAAGATCTGGCTGTAGAAATGTAATGAAATAATTTTAGGTAATTGGATGAAGGTCATCAAAATTACAGACAGCCCAACCAGAAGAGCTGAGTTTATTGAGTTATTGAGCTCTGGTATCTATAAGTGTGAAACACTGGTTTCCATCTCTTTAAAGCAGCCATGATTTTTCCTAGGATTTGTGCTGTCCCTCATTGCGGTTAATGCCTAATTCCAGGAAGACATACTTTTGATTTACATAATTGCAAACATATTTGTTTGTAGATTAAATTTATTTGCCTCTTGTCTCTCTGGGGCTATTTTAGGTGGCTTATACAACGGTAAAATGAAAGAAATGAAAAGAATGTGAACATCACTCCTGTTTGTGGTGTAAACCCTTTTTACAACTGAAATGTTAAACAGTCATACAGGTAATCCTAGACTTACAATCAACCAATCAAATGATGCATAACGTGTACAATGAAATTGAAAATAAACTAAACAACAATTAGTTTAGTGACTGTTCAAAGTTACAATTCACTGAAAAAAGTGACTTATGAACATTTTTCACACTTATGACCATTGCAGCACCCCCATGGTCATGTAATTTATATTTGGATGCTTGATAACTGGTTCATATTTATGGCTGTTTTATTGTCCCAGGGTCCAGTGATCCCCTTTTGCAGCCTTCTGATAAAGTCAATGGGGAAGCCAGATTTACTTAACAGGCATGTTACTAATTTAATAACCAGTGATTCACTTAACACATGTGGCAAGGAACATCGTAAAATAGGACAACTCACTTAACAAATTTCTCACTTAACAACATAAATTTTGGGCTCAATTGTGGTCATAAAGTGAGGAATACCTATGCTGTGTGACAAGAAAGAAAAGAAAAAAAATGTAAAACATAGTTTATTATTTTTCAGATGCTTAATATACAGTATGCAAAGAATCTATCCATAGTCATATTTATATCTATGTCTCACTTGCTCTGATACAGATGCTAGAATGATCTGGGGTTTTTTTTTAGCATAGATTCAAGAATAGTTGTAGTATACCAAATGAATGCAGGTAATCCTTGCTTATGACTTCACTTAATGACATTTCAAAGTTGGAAAAAATAACCTGTGACCTGTACTTGCACTTAAAACTGTTGCACCATCCCCACAATCACATTTGGGCACTTGACAACCAGGTCACATTTAGGACTGATTGCAGCATCTCAACAACCATAGTGATTTGCTTAATGGTCTTTGGAAAAATTGTTGTAAAAATCAGGCCAACTCAATTTATGACTGCAATGGCTTATAAGAGAAATACCAATCTCAATTGTGGTCATATCCTGAGGACTATCTATAGATGAACTCTCAAAATTGCAGTTGATGCCCATGAAATAATATGTACTGGAGAGTAAATAAGATACAGATATCTTTCTTAGTTTATATCAAGACAGGTATTACAGTCTTTATTGTATTGCAAATACTATCTTTGGTTTGGAATTGGAAAAAGGAAATTTAAATATAGTTACAAGGAAACAGATGTATTGTGGTAAAAGTAAGCAACAAGTAATTGTTCACTTTGTTTAGAAAGAGGGAGTATGAGCCAGTATACAGGTGGGTGGAGAAAAGGAGGTAACATGGACTTAATAGATAAAAACTGGAAGAATTAAATGGCTCCACAGTTTGAAAAAAGTTTTAATTAATGTTTATAGTGATTGGACAAAGGCAGATCCTATTTCCAAAAGATAAGAATTGTAGTTGATAGTCTTATTTCTAAAGAAGGATCAAAGTAACTTATCAGTTTAGTCCCATTAATGCTGACACCTCTTCTCTAAGTTCTTGAGTTAACACTCAAGCATGATTGATTTTGGAAAGAAATGCTTGCTCAAAATGTGTCTAGTAGTTGACTTAAACGAAATGTTTCCAAAAATTATTTCACCATACTATCCAGGTTTGTCTATTCATTCTTAAGTACATAAGTGCTGCACTGCTGGATTGGACCTCTGCCTAAGAAATCCAGTAGTATGTTCTCACAGCTGCCAACCATTTATATAAGGAGGCTCACTGGTTTCCAAGATGAACTTCAGAGGCAATCCCAATGCTGTTAAGGCTGCTAACCATTGACTCCCATGAATTGGTTCAGTCCTTTTTTGAATCAGACAAGCTGTAGCCAGCATATCTCACAGTAGCGAATTCCAGGGTTTAATTATACATTGTGTAAAAAAAAAATCTTTCTGTCTATTGTATTTTTTCCAGGATTCAATTACATTTTATTGTTAATAGTTTTCTACTACCTTCCAATATTTAAGAACCCTATGCACATTTTTAAAATTTCGTTGCCAATAGGCATTACATGCTGAAATAAATTGGAGCAGAATACATAATACATTTAGCATTTATATATTTTGTTCAATAATCCATAAAGAATTTTGTATGTATTGAAAGTGTCATTTTGATCCATGTTGTGTGTAATTTATCTTAATAAATGCAAACTTTCATTGCTGATACTGGAAATATAATCAATATGCCAATAATGCATACTTGTTAATGTGATAATTGTAACAATATTTAAAAATAGAACAACATAATTTCAGGAAAATATTTGGTGTATTCCGTTGGTTCCTTTATGCTAAACTGACTTTTTAAACAACACTTTTTTCTCATTTCAGGGAAATGAAGCAAGCTACCCACTGGAAATGTGTTCGCACTGTAAGTTCAACTTTACTTAGACTGTAAAAAAAGTGCAGCTGTTGTTCTGAGAATACTCTTCTCAGTATGGAAGAGAATAGATCAAGTTTATAATAAAAAGGCAAAAACAGTTCTTTGCTAATTTTTTCCCCTCTCCATAGGACATAGATAAGTTGCTTCTGCTAATTAAGAATGAGCCACTATTGAATAGTATCTGTTTTTTAGGATACTGCTCAATATATTAGTAGTATTTGATTTGTACCTTCAAAGGATAAAAATCAGTAGATTAGAGGTTCTTTATGTTCCCACATTTTTGTTGGGCATGTAAATGTAAATGTAAAATGTATTTGTTGGGCATGTATTTGCATTCTTTAAACTTTTTGTTTATTTATTGGTATCCCATCTTAATTATTTTTATAAATAACTCAACATAATATTCCTTCCTCCTCCTAGTTTCCCTACAACAAACAACAAACCAGTGATGTGAGGTGGGCTGGGAGAGAGTGACTGACCCAAAGTCATCCAGCCAGGTTTCATGTCTTAAGGACTAAAATTCTGTCTCCTGGCTTCTAGAGTATTGCCTAAATCAGATGTCTCTCATTACCTGCTTTAAAACAAGGAAGAAGGCCAATTATAATTCTTGGAAGTTCAATTATATGAAGTTCAACTTCAATTATAATCTAATACAACAGTATAGTATATGGAATTTAGCTAAAATGAATTTGTATATACAGAATCTTTATATGGTGTTCGGTTATGTTATTCTTGTATCAGTACCCTGCAAAGCTCTACTCCTAAGTGATGAAAGGGTCTATTGAAATATTGGCTGTGAGTTGGAAAAAAAAAAGATGGTAGGATTTGTAACATATAAACACTGTCATTTAGTTTTTCTTCCCAAAAGGTATGCACAAGATGAAAGATTTAAATTAGTTTCAACAACCCATAACAAATTATTCTCAGTCTTTTTGAACTTCTTTAATCAAAAAGATATACACATTTCATTGTAATCCTGTCTTTTCAGAAGACTTGAGGTATGTACAAAATAATAAATAACAATAAGACCACTCCCTTCACTATAAAGATGTCCAAAGAAAAGTACAAGGCAATAAATCTGTATTTAAAATTTATGGGTTTTGTTGCTTTCTTAAATGTTGAAATTTAAAGGCGCAAAATATTCCATAAGAAGGAAGCCATCATGGAAAAGGTCTACCTCAAAGTCCATAATCCTCTTCTGAGAGAAATATAATGAAGGCTGTCACTGGACAGGCAAAAAGTATGCTTGGTAAGGTGGTATCTTATAGCCTCTTGGAACCACACCAAGTAGGACTTTAAGCCCATGTCACACTGCACCAACGGATGGAAAGAGGATGTAAAATGGAGGAGAAAACACTTGCCATCCGTGTGTACATCTGTTACTTACTGCATACGTTTTTTCATACTCTCTATCCGTCCATCTCTACTGAATTTCATCCGCTCAAAAACTTTTGAGCTGCACAAAACTTTATTGAGCGGGACATTAAGTATCACATGCGTTACAGCATAGAGACGTTCACCATCCCGCTACGTATATGGGGCAAGCGAGTCCGTTATACGTCCTCGTCGTGCAATCTCGTTAACGCAACTCTCGCTATTATCCTAGACATCCAGCTGCGCATCGCGACGCAACTCAACATGCCGCTCCCACGCGTGAAAACGACACAGGAAGGAAGTGAAACAGGGACGGGAACGGACACGCGAGCATAGTAGGCACAGGACGGAGAAGGGATGAAGCTGGAAGTGCATCTGCTTCGCATATAAAGCATCAAAATGGAGAAAAAACATTTGTTATAGGGACGTATCTCGGATATTTAGGATGTCTGCAGGGATGTCTAGAGATGCAGAAGGACACCTAGCGGAAAAACGATGATTTCCTATAAAAAAGGTTGGAGAATCACCTGGTACATCTCACTTTCAGTCCAGCAGCGATGGAGTTAGCAGACCTCTTCAGCCTTGATCCATGCTCCTTGCTCTTCCACAGCATCCAGTCCATCTCCACCATAGATCGTCGCCCACATCCTTTTGGTAGCCGCCATCATTCTACAAACAGATGCGAAAGCCCTCACAGGCTCTGTTCAACCTGTTTCTACGGGAAAGAACAAGGAGGCATCCAAGAAGTGTCTGGGTCGAAGATGGATCTCCGCGAGAAGAGCCGAGTACGGACTGTGATAACAGGCTCGATGATGGAGCTGAGAGAACGAAGACACTCAGTGCTTCCAGAACTTCATGAGGATTCCGCCAGCCATGTTTGTACGAAGTTGTGGAGCGAGCTTGGAGACCCAGGTTGACCAAGCAAACCACGCAGACGTTCTGTACCACAGCTGCTGTGACCCTGGATTGAAGGTGCACTGACTCCTGACGACCTGGCCTCAGGGACCACGTACAGGAACATGCAGTACACCGGTGGAGGGGTTGCCACACAACAAACCATCAACATTGTTGGTCAGAGAAGTGGTGCAGGCCATCATCGAAGAATTAACTGGGGAGCTTCCTCCAGCTGCCCTTCCACTGAAGAAGGCTGGAAGAAAAGTTACAGAGCAGTGGTATCAGAAGTGGGAAACTTCCCCCCACACCGTTGAGCCATGAGATGGGAAAGCACGTCGCCTGGCCAAAGCTCCAGCCAATCAGGGTCCACTATCACAACCGTACAAAGCGGCTTCCTTCTCAGCTCATCCTCTTGTTCACGGCTCCAATGCTGACATGGCCAAGGCTCCATGTACATCGATTCGCTTTCAGGCAACGCGTCAGCTGTCAATGATGCCCCAAGTACTAAAACGCCATGTCCGTGCGAAGGCCAGGCGAGCTCGCGAACGCCAGCACCTCATCATATGGGACCCTTCCCGGAGACCCAAACCCCTGCCCAACGACACACAGAGGAATGTGCCCTAAAACCATTACTTTTTCCCACCGGGTTTGTTGCGGGGGGCTGAATGATGACCTTCTCCCTCAGAAACTCTACTCTTTCGATAAAGAGCCCTTTACAAACTTCCACGATGCCCCTACCCGTGAAGAGAGGATCTTCCTAACTACAGGCTGTCCCAGGGCAAGGACGGGGTGGTTGTAGAAACGCCTTTTTTGGCATCCTGCCTAAAAGTTCCACACTCTCGTCACCACCAAATGCAAAAAGCATGCGCCCCATGAAGACCGTGTCTTAGGAAATATCGTGGAACGTTGCATGCATTCCTACACAATCTATCGATGCGCACCCAACTACCCAGTTTTGCAAGGAACAAGGCTTCGTAGGCACCTACCAACAAGGGTCAATGGGGTGATTGTATAAAAGCGACCTGACTGAATGGAGAAGGGCAAGGGATAAACCTGATAGATACTGTGGATTTGGCGCAGGCCCAACAAGCTTCATTGATGGTGATGGGAGGAGAAGCAGCGCAACCTCCTGACAAACACTGGTGCAACTCCCCAGTGGAGCAGTGGAGTGGCAAGACAGGATGGGTAGATGCTTCTTAATGGTATGGCTTTCCTCTTCAGCCGATCTCATAACACTGATATGAGATGTGGCCCACTAGTTAATGTCGTGTGAGTAGGGCCCTTACACTGCAACCAGAGACATGTAGTAAAAGGTGTTATTGTTATGTTGATAAGTGTGGGAATGAAAAAATATTAAATGTTATTGATAATAAAAAGGGGCCATTTAGGTGTTGTGCCAGCCTGGGAGGTTGTGAGGACCATACCACGTCCCACTATGCTTGCAACTGGAGAGGCTTATCTATCCCGAGCTGCATATTCCTTACCCATTCCCACAGCTATTACCCACTCCCGACACACGTATCCTATGCCCATCCCACTGCCTATCCGTTACCCCATCCCACAAGCATGCAAAGGCTTAAACCATTTGTATAAAGTTTCCACCAAACTCTTTATAAAAAAGAACTGAACCAAGTGTGAGTGAAAGCAAAGAAAACTTTAATTATGAATAACAAACTGTAATAAGCCAAAATGATCCCAACTAAGTTTGTCCCAAAACGCAAAGATAAACGATCCAAACAGGAGATCTCCAGAGAAGCAACCCAGTTTCTGGCACTCTTCTCAGGTCACTTTAGGCAGTGCCCATTAGTTCAGTGGGACGGTGAAGGTCCAGATGCTGGGAGTGGCGTGGGCTGTTAGTGCTGGTCTGAGGCGCCATTGGGGGTGGCCTGGCCCCGAGAGGACAAACAGCGGGATGGTGTGTGGAGGAAGCCTCAGAAGCGATAGTGTTGCCGTACTATAGATGTGTTAGATGTTGACATGGGCTCCCTACCCATCCCATGACCGATGACGGAGATGTTCTAGAGGCCGGGCTTGGCTGTGTGAGCGTGGAGGAAGGAGGTATTGTAGGGGGGGCTGTCAGGTATTAGGTCTGGCAGGTGAGCGAAAGGGTGGAAGGCGTCAAAGAGTGGCATCACACTGTGACGTCAAGAGGAAAAAAAGCAAGGTAACTTAGTGGCATCGCGTGGCACCTTGTTGTGAGCGTTGTTGTTAGCCTGGATGGACTGGGGATAGGCTAGCTGTGCTAGCTGGAACTCCTGGTGAGCCGAACCCCCTCCCATTAGCCTTTCGGTAGCTTGAGGGGCTGTTAAAGCCCTTGCAAGGGCTGTGAACAAGTCACCTGGATGAGAGGCAGGACCTGGACTGGGTCAGAGCAGGTTCAGCTTAGGCCTGGAGGGTGGTTCAGAAGACCTGTGATCCTTCTCCTTATGATCAACCTGACTACTGTGATTCGACATGTCCATGAAGGTCTGTTAGACTAGAGGTGCGGCAGAAGGGCTTGTCTGTAAGATGGATGGTATGTCGGAATTCGTATACCATGCTGAGAGAAGAGATCTACGCTGCCTATGATGGTGTCCCTGGCCTCCCAGCAGGACAGTGTGGCCTCTGACCCCCTCACGGTTCTCGTCTTGTGCGTGGCCTGACTTTCTGCTGGAGGAGGTGGAGCTATTGGTGGGGAGATGGCCGGAGTATGTTCGGTTGGTCTCTCTCTTTCTAGGCCCACATCTTGCGGTGTCTAGAGGGCTCCCATGCGTCTCTCCCTATGGGGTGGCAGCTGTGTCAGGGTGGTTGTCTCTCGTCAATGGGGCGTCCACAGTTACCTCTGCCTATTGTGCCACAAGGATCTTGACTCATTTGGCCAGAAGAGAACTGGGCTCTCTGTGGGCTGCCTGAGAGTGAGGGGTAAGTAGAGGGGCTGCTCCTCGGTGAGGCGGATCCACACACCCTCCAAGACGTCTGCCTACTTGGGCTCATCAATTGTAGCAATCTCGGCCACGAGATAAAAGAGCTTGAGCAGTGCCTAAGGCCAGACTATGAGAGGTGCAGCTTCGCGTACCAAGTGTGGTGCATGTGCTGTCCACCACCCAGGAGGACCTCGCGAAGTGGGAGCCCAGGTCTGCGCCTTCTCTCTCCAAGCCGCCTGCTATTCGCTTGGATTGGTCTCGATAAGCCTGAGTGGTCCATTCTCGCCAGACGGTAACTCGTTTCGTCCCTCAAAGACCATTCTCGACACCTTCGTACGCCTACAAAGTTCCTCTTCGATGGAAGTTACTGTCTCCTCTCCCTATTGCAGGCAGATGACCTCTTGCGCTACCCTCTGTGCAGGGCCTTTCTGGGACTCGCTCATCAGTAGGCTTTGATTTCGTAAGACTTTGGTCGACCAATACCAAACCACAGCAGCAGCAAGCTAACAGCAAGCAGCGCAGCAAGCACCAGGGAGACCAGCAAGAGTACAGCACCAAGGCAAAGACACCGGCACCAGAGGCGAGCAACCAGCAGAGTGAGCACCAGCAGAAGCACCAAGCACGCAGCAGAGTCAAAGCGCCCAGCAGGAAGCAGGTACAGCGCCATGGGAGGGGTGGGATGGTGGCCATGTCACGTTCGTTGCCAGGAGCTGGCAGGAGTAAGGGCACAGGTTTCTTTCCCATTAGTTGTTGGCTGGGAAGCTGTGTCTGCAGCAGGTCTTTCCTACTGAAATGGGTACCTTGAGCTATGCGAGAGCATGCCTCTTTTTGATATCGCAAGGGGGCTCACACGAGATAATCACTCCCGCGATGCACAGTGAACCTTTGATACGGGCTAGGACGTACCGTTATGCATCCGTTTAGGCATGACCGGTCTGCAGTAGCAGTTCCGTGCAGCGCTTGCTGTGCTCTCCCGAAAGGCCTTGATGTGATCGTGCCGCTTCCATCCACTAGGCTACGGGGAGCATCCACTAACATACTCGCTACGGTGCCTCCCCCCATCCATTCCTTTCCATTGTTGTCCGCTCTGCTTATTGCAAATTTGACCACTTTGAGAGCGGAATAACAAATGGAGATGGAACATTTTCTTCGGTCGGCGTGTCCTTTTACATATGGTTTTGCATCCTTCGGCCGATTTGTGACCTGCCGTTTATAGGCCTTGGAATCCTGCCCAGAAATCTACTGGCACCTAGTGGCAATGAGTGCAATACAAAGTAACATATTTTCTCTGTTAACTTCCTGGACACCAAATTTTCTACCAATTTAAATTTCTGGATTGTCTTCAAAAATAACTCCACATGGAGTATAGGTATGTATTCTACATGAATGCTCAGCTCATAGTTATTATATTGCAGCGAACCAAAGTAATGGGATTGCCATTTGTGACTTTCTTTGCAGGCTTCCCATATTCTCCTGAAGAGCCCTGCTACAAAGTTTGAGGAATGCTGTGTTCTGTAGCAAGTACGGGGAATCATTCTATAAAGAATCCAAAGTCATAATGAAATGAAAGTTCATGAATGAATGAGTGAATTTAGGCATTTCATATGGTTCTGTCCAATTGATGTTAGCTAATGGAAGTGACTTTATCTGTAATAAAATAAGCAAAAACATCTAGCTACTCTGGATCCCACTCAACCAAACCCTAAAAATGCAACAGATTATATTTAGATTAGATTAGATTAGATTAGAATCTGCAGATATAGCAAAGTCCAGTAGTTGCATTTATCACTACTGTAAAATCCCAAAATCCTCTTGAACTGTTGCTTAGTCAAAGAACATGCTTTCAGGATTGATAAGAATATGTTCAACAGTTAATGGATGTTTCTCTAGTGTGCTGTTCTGAGCATCCAGGCAATAATGTGATCAGATAGACTGAATCTCAGTGCATGATATTTGAAAATTGAGAGTACTACTTTTAATATGATTTCAAATTTGTTTTGCACAAATGCTAATAGTCCCAGTATAGTTTTGTTTCTTTTTGCTCCCAAATTAGAATAAGACAACACAACTTTTCCCCCCACTCCAGAAGGCTATTGTACAATTAGATGAGAACTCTTATTTTTCAGAGTTCCATATTGTCACCTTCACAGAAAGTGTTTTACTATATTATGCCATCTTTTGGAGAGAGAAAAATGGATGTTATAAGATGCTAATATATACTTAAAAACTGTATTATGTAAATACAGAGCAGCACTACACTCATACCTAAACTGAATTTTGATAGCAAATATTAACTTGTACCTTGTGTTCATAATCCAATGGATACTTAATACAAAACAAAGTTTTGATGAAGATTGCTGGTGGCATAAAAAAAATGTTAACTTTGAATTGTTCTCAATTTGCTGTATAGGTAGTCCTCAACTTATGATACATGCATGCAACCTTCTGAAAGTGCTCCATTACATCAAGAATTGACTAAAATTTACATAGCATATTTAATTATTTCCTTTGATAATTTTTTTATAGTATTATAAATTTAATATTTGAACAACACCAGTTCAATTTCCTGAGGAGTTAAAACTAAAGATTTAAATAAACTCATTTTTTGCATGCATTGCAGCTGACCTCATCTTATTACCTCCTATTTAAAAGATATCTGACGTGGTTAGATAATTAAAAGGAGATTTGTATCTGACTGATGCTTGTAAACATAAGGCTGAAGTTAACTAAGCACTGTTAGTCCTCTGAACACTTGAGTCAGCGTATATTGGGTTATATAGAGCTGTAAAGTAAAATGTGCAATGGCCCGTCCTGTAAAAGGTAATCCATTTTAATTTATTACATTTAAAAGCTGTTTGTGTATAAGAGCAGGGGGATATATACATTCTAAAATAGTCATTGTTTTTGGACCTGAACAAGAAATTGTTTTAGAAGAAAGAACTATTATATATTCCATTTGGGATTTCATATTTCTCTGTCTTCCCCATCCCCCTTTGCCAGTTGATGCAGATGAGATTAAACGATTGGGGAAGAGATTTAAGAAGCTTGATTTAGATAACTCTGGTTCTTTAAGTGTGGAAGAATTTATGTCTTTGCCTGAGTTACAACAGAATCCCTTGGTACAACGAGTAATAGATATATTTGATACTGATGGAAATGGAGAAGTAGACTTCAAAGGTAAGAAAAGTTTAATTTGTTATACATATTCAAACTGTCAGCTTTTACCTAATGTAATAAGATGCAGATTTTTTTTAGTTTTTCTAAATTAGTTATAAGCTTCAGTTATTTATGTTTTATGTCATAATGTAGCTTTCCAGTTAAGAAATGTTTTGTATAATGAGCTAGGAAGGATTTCTAATGCTTAATAGTTTCTCTGAAATATTGAAAAGCATTTAACAATTTGGTAATTGTATATCTGCTTGGAGAAAGGAGAAAATGGTTTGTCCTGCAATTCCTTCAGTGGAAACATCGCATTTGATTCAATTTTTAAAAGTTCTAATCACCATAGTTTAACCCATCTAGAAATTAGTCTCTTGGACAGTTGTGCCACAGCTGAAAACCCTACTTATCCCTGATATCATTTCAAATGGCACAGAGATTACAAAAAAAGCCATTCAAAGTCTTAATGCTGTGTTGGGTTAGTGTGAAAAGAAATGATTTTGGATCATTTATATGATACTTAATACTTCAAAATTTGAAAAATTAAAATGTGTCAAAAAATAAAATAAAAGTCTCCAGGCTGTATTTTTTAAAATAATAGTTTAGGAGCATTTTAAATAATCTGTCATCCTAAAGAAATGGGATTTAAGCCTCCACATTCAATACTTTTTATCAGGTCTTTATGATTCCAATATATGTACTTACACGGAGCTTATTTGCAGCCCAGAAATTCCAGGCTTGGTTTTAGGTGCATCTCCGTATAGCCCTAATGTGATACGACAGTTAAAATGTTGTAATTGGGTTAGAGGGACACAAATTTTATTCCATCCCTTCTATGGAAGTTCCTTGTATCAGTTAGAATATTTTTACAGATAATCCTCAATGACTATTCGTTTAAAAATAGTTCAGTTATGAGGGCATCAAAGAAAGTGACTTACAACAATCCTTGTGTCCTGCAGTCACTTGCTCAAAATTCAGATACTTGGAAGCCAGCATATATTTACAGCAGTTTCAGCTTGGGGGGTTTATGTGATAGCCATTTACAATTTCTCAGTGGACTTCTGACTGGTAAAGTCAATGGGAGAAGCTGGATTTGTTTAAAACTATGTGAGTCACTGAATGAACATGACTTTTGCTACACTCTAGAGTGTCTAGTCTTTGGAATATCAAGAACCCTCACAGGCACAACTCATTTAAAAACTGTATCACTTAATGATGGAAGTTCTGATGCCAATTATGGTTGTAAATTGAAGATTATATGTATTCAATCCAATTGACCTCACAGTATTGTTGGGAGAAATTGGATGAAATGCTATATATGCCATCTTGAGCTCCTGAAAGAAAGATGCCATAAATTTTTGTTGTGGCTTCCATATTTTACAAAGCATATACAAAAAGAGGAGTAGGTCAAAAAACATAGCTAGAGGGAGAAACAATATCAAAGACATACTACTACAACATCAGTTCACAATGATTGAGGCCACCAGAAGAGCAAGAGCCAGAACTCTCCCTTGACACTCAAAGTGGTAAAAGAGGTAGTAAAGAACAAATGTTTTTTTGCAGATGTTGAACATTACCAGCTCATCACAGTGATTCATCCCATTCCCCAGGCCCCTCTTTGGAGGCAATATTTTAGGATGGCAGATTTCAAACCTGCAAATCTCTTTGACTTTTTCAAGAACTCATCTCCTACAAGTTGCATGGGAACCTTGAGCATGTTGGAACTTTCTGTTTTCACCAGAAAATCCCAAAATCTCAATCACACTGTTGGCACTGGAAGAATTGGGCATAAATGATGTCAACCTTCATTTAGATTGAAAAATTCTTCCCCACTCAGGTTTGGTTCAGCCAAATGAATAAGGATTTAGGCCTTCTCAATAATATTTCCAACAATTTACAGTTCCTAAGGCATGCCAATCTTTTCCATCTCTGCTGGATTGTTGCTCCTTTTTCTGATGAGGATTATTCAGTCTACTTTAGGTCTTCCTTTATGGTTGGAGTTTCATTTTAGATAGATTTATGAAGGCATTTTCTGAAACTTAGTTCTCAAGCAAGCTTGCACACACCAAGATTGCCCAAATCAGGAATCTCCCTGCCTCTGTCTCAAAATCTTCGAGGTAAAACTGCCACCAGTTTTCACTATCATCTAGGACTAACCATTGGACCTTGGAGCATCAAACTTGTTACAACAAGTAGTCCTCATTTAGTGACTGCAACTGGGACTGGCAACAAATTCATTAAGTAAAGGAGTTGCTAAGAGAAACTGCAACTGCTTATGATTTCACTTCAGCTTTCTTTTGCTTTACACCCCTGCATAGGTCATTAATGTGAGGGTTGGCCATGAAGTTACTTTTTCATCACTGTCATAACTGTGAAAGCAAAGCAGTTGTTTAAAAAAGGAGTATCTCTATTCTGATCAATTGACATAATTTTTGAGCAGACTGCAGTTATTTAATACAGATCATAAAGTATCCTAACTTTCCATTTCATATTTTCATCTTTCTGCCTAAGTATAGTGGTTTTTCAGAATGCCACTGTTAAGGTCCTAATTCAAAGATTTCTTCTGTCAGTATTTAAACCATTATTTTATATGTCCCATAGCTGGTTTTGGTTGGCTCTAGATACTTGCGTTTAAAATGTAAATGATAGCCAATAGCCAGTTGGATGTTTGATATGGTTAATGCAAGGAGATTATGTCTTTGTATTCATTCCCTTTCAACCATTGCTGACTCCACAGAGTCCCTTGACTCTTGAATTCTGGAGACCCATAGCAAGATGAAAAGTAAAGCATTCTGTTATTTTAAGACCCCTTAACACTTACAGGGAGAAACAACACCAAAAACAATAATTATACCTGCATCCAACTATATGACACTTTTAACAATTAAATAAGTTAGTCTTCAACTTATAACCGCAATTGTGATCAGAATCTTGGTTACTGAGTGAAGTTGTCATTTAGCAAGACATCACATGCCTGCAATCCTGGTATACCTGTGACTATTAAATGATTTTGCAGTTGTTAAGCAGATGAAATCCCATGTAAACACCAGAATTGCCCATGGAAGCCTCAGCTGCTCACCCAGCCATCAACCCAAGCAAAGCTGCTAGGCCTGGAAAGCCTCATCTCCTTCCAGCCTGTCAGCAAAAACCAAGCTGCCCAGACTCAGGAAGGCTTTGCTTGAGCTTACAAATCGGGTGGGCAGTGAGTCTTTTCAGGTCATAGTAGCCTTGTTTGCCTTCTGGGCCAAGTGAGCAATGAAATAGGAGGTGAAGAGAGCTTAAATATCCCTATGGTTGAAAGTGGAGGCGGGCTGCAAAGGATCTGAATTATTGCATGATAATCGGTGGTTGATGTACAATGATTGTAACTTTGCACATGGGTCATAAGTCTCTTGGTCCACTACCATCATAATTTCAAACAGTTGCTGAAAGAATGGTTGTAAGTTAACAATTATCTTTAAAAGCTGCATTTTCATGTGTCTTCTGAGCGTCACAAGAACTTGTCAAATATGAAAATGTAAGTACATAATACCTAGCTCAGGGTCATAAAAACAATATATCAAACTTACTACTTTAAAGATTGCTATGGAAGAAAATTTGAGGATATTTTCCAAAGTTTGGGAAGTATACAATATTTTTTAACTTCTCTGTATACCTGTATTCTGCAGAATTTATAGAAGGAGTCTCCCAGTTCAGTGTCAAAGGTGACAAGGAGCAGAAGTTGAGGTGTAAGTATATTATATTTTGTTAACTACAAGCTCTATTAGAAAATTGTTTTTTCTGTTTTTCCTTCACTTAATCTTACTTTATAAGCCATTATAAATTTTAATATACCTTGGGTTAGATAACAATTGGAAGATTCATCAACATGATTTTTGTATTTCTGAGGTGAAGTAAACAGCTTTTACATAAAAATAGCTATGCTAGTACTTCTTCATCCCTCTTTTTTCCTTTTGGTACTTTGAACAGTGAGATATTTGCTAAGAAATAGTACATAGAATTTTTTTTAACTTCTTCCTTAGCAATAACATATAGGTGGCAATTATACAGTTCCATAGATGTAACTATTCTTGCTGAGTTTTAGCAATGAAAATTTGACAAAATATACAAAGTATGCTTTAGATTGTGCAAATTACATCATAATTTATGTACATCCCATGGAAGTAGGGATTTATATAAAATAAAGTAGCTGTTGGTTATTTGTATAGTGATATCAGACTTTTCATAACAAGTCCTTAGAAGATTAAATGAGATTACTAACTATTATTGGTTTAGTTTTAGCAACCTAGAATTAAGAAGAAATTATTGACAGTGAGAACAAATAACTAGTGGAACAGGATGCCTCCAGAAGATGGGGGGCTCCATCACTGGAAGTTTTTTAAGAAGATATTGGATAGCTATTTGTTCAGAATGGTATAGGATCTCCTGCTTGTGCAAGGGTTGGACTGGAAGATCTCAAAGATCCCTTCCATCTGTTATTATGACTGAAATTTCAAAACATCCTCTGTTGTGATATTCAAAATCATACTTCAATTTTGGAACATACAAAGTGTTGTTTGGAACACATGAACAATCTTATTTAATTAATGACCTCACTTGCTGATTTCTACTATGTTAAGAAATATCTAGGAATTTCTCAGATGAGCTGTTCAGAGCATCCATTGTTTGGGATGATGCTTCTGTTGCTCGTCTGATAGGCTGGACTTTAATTGAGAGGACGCTCCTCCTCCTCCATGGGACTCCTCCCTAGCGTCCCCAGTTTTTGCTCAGCCTTCATGGATATAGGCAGCTTAATTTCCTTTCCCTTGGCCGGAATAGCAAAGGCTTCAAAAGGAGACAACAAAAAGGTTTGCTTTTAAACTCTAAACAAATCCTTTAAGGCTTTTAGTTTCAATGAGTCAAGCAGCTCCCTAGGGCATATAACTCAAGCTGAGGGAGCTCACCATAGCTTCAGATGATGATCTCTCGCCCCCAGGACGNACACCATCTGGGATGGGGGCATCAGCGCCCATCTGCCCCACCGTGCCTTTTTATTCAAGGGGAAACTCTGCAGTATCAACTTCCCACAAGGCATGGAAGTGCTGCTGAGCCGATTTAACTCACTACGTGCCTAAAGAGATTACAGCTGGCGCCCATGCAGACTCACTAACCATGTGGTAGTGATCTGCATTTTATTTATGGAGCTGTGAGAGGCTTTTCTTTCCCCAAGCAGGAGTCTCCTTCCTGGAACCCAGGGGGAAATCACCCTAATACGTGTGTGTGTGTGTGTGTGTGCATGTGTATACTGTTCTGGCCAACAACAGAGTGCTCCTTCTGATTGGAATTCCTTATAACTCCAGTCACTAAGCAGGACAGAGCATCCTTACCCTCAGGTATCTCTCCATAGGAGATTCTATAGTTTCAGATATACTCCCGCAAGGTATATAGAAGAAGCAAGGGCTGTTGATCAGGTGGAGCCAGAGGACTCAGAGTTCTGGTCAAATTCTAGTCAGATTTGCATTAGCTCACAATAAGAGGTGATGGTTAATGCTACATTTTTATGACTAAAACAATGCCAGCATCATTTTGTTTATAAGAATTCCATAGCATTATCTGTTGAGAGACCACTTCCCCTCACAAGGATCTCTCCGTGAGGGTCCAGGGGACACTTATGCCGATTGGTGACCTCTTTCTGAGGTTGACTATAGGGCTTCCTTTTTAAGTTGGCAGCCCTCACAGAATATAGCAGCACAGTAACAGCAAGCGCCAAAGCCTGTGTTTGCCTGGGCAGGAAGCTGTTGAGGGCCAGTGACTGCAGGATCACCCAATTGCAATACAGGTCCTGAAAGGTATTCTTTATTTGGCTTCACAATTTGATTCCATATTCAGTCATCTAATTATGAGTTTGGTAACAGCACAACAATTTGTTAGTAGCTGTACACAGATATAACAAAAAATTATCAATAATAACATAATATTTATGATATCAATATTATTATGAATAATAACATAATAACAAATTGAATTTACCAAAAAAATGAGGGGAGGAAATATCAAGAGGATTCCCTGCCTCTGTTTACATCAGGCCTCTGGACCAGTTAACGATCCATTAATATCACATACACATATAGATATATAGATATAGATATCTCACCTTGTGGGCTTTAGGTCAGAATCAAGGGCAACCAAAAATACCCCCAGAGGACAATAAACCAACTCGAAGTAGGTCAAAACATCCTAGAGAGACCTCTAAGGCAACAAAGGATGCCAAGAGATGCCAAAATGCGTTAGATAAACATATTTTTTTTAAAATGCATGGGGGAAGTTGAACAGAAGTCTTAGTCCTCTTCGCCAGCCAGGCTGGTCCCAATTCCAAAGTGCTTGCTTCAGCAGCACATATACTAAAATTGGAATGATACAGAGAAGATTAGCATGGCCCCTGCACAAGGATGATATGCAAATTTCTGAAGTGTTCCATGTTTCACCTTGCCTCCATCCCTGGATCTCTCAACGCCATCCAGGAGAGCCTCAGAGGGACCAGTTCAACCCAGGCCTTCCTTGCAGCAAGGCTACTTGCCTGACAGACAGTTGTGGGACCACACCAGAATTCTTCCTCCCAGAGGATATCCCTGACAAATTGAAGGCCTAGAGGGACATGGCAACTTGAGGCATCGCAGCTGGGGTACAGTAGAAGTTGATGCTAGGCAGCCTCTACAATCTGACCTTGATTATCACTCGATTTAGTTACTATGCGAATGACCTTCATTACCAGCAGGTACCTCCTTCAGGGGAGTATTATATAATCCGTTACACATTCACAGGATGCACAGGATGAGGGAGAACTAAAGACCAGATGGAACAGGTTGAGGAAGGGTCTACTCACAACAGTGACCAAAATCTGTCAGAGGTGGATCCCCTAAAAAAAAGGGGGCATGTCAGATATTGAAGACATTAAACCAGACCACCAACCTTCAGGTCTGTTTTGCCCTCAGACTTTTTTCAAGTCTCTGTTGCTTCAAAAAACTACTGCCTGCCTTGATATTCCATTTCCCGTCGGCCCAACAATCGTTACGGTAAGGGGGAATCAGACAATTTAATCTTCTCCCAACCAAATAATGTAAGAGGAAGTCATAACTGTCCCTCAGAGGTTCTTGGACCTTGTCCAGAAACAAGGATCTCTTCAGTGGCATATACCCTCTCTTACAGCATATGATAGAAAATTTTTAATTTAGTTTTCTGATTCTGCTAAATTTCTCATCACCAACATAGTAGATAAAACAATAATGGCAATTATCATCCTCCTCTGCAATTCCAATGGAAGCAGAGGCTCTCAAGTTAAAGGATATACAGGGTCAAGTTGTCTCCATGTAGGGCATGTCGATCTGATGTGGGGGCCGTAAGAGCGGAGTCGGCCGCATCCCCTTTTTTTACTAGATGTCTCTCAGGTAGCTCCGCCATCTGAGGGAAATTATCTCAAATTCCAATATCAGGGTGCACAAGGACGCCGCAAAACTCTATTAAATTATCTGCTCGAGCCAGGGCATCTCAGGTTTCTCCTCTCTTTCTGCTATGGCTCAGACATTGGCAAGCAGATATTGCACAACTAATGGAAGTTTGCTTCCTCCCCAATATAGGAAGATAATTTGGTTGGTGATGCCCCTGACCTATCTCTGATAGAGACTAGAAGCAGAAAATAACTTCCTCTCTTTTCATAGACTCCAAAATAGTCCTTCCCAGCTTTTTGGAGGGGTTCCTTCGTTCCCTCTACCAGGAACTTTTTCTCTCCAGATTCCAGGGACCATCTGGACTCATGAATCACCAACAGTCGGATAGTTTCTGATATGGAGATAGATACTGAAGTGGAAGGCAGACCAAAAGAATCTCTTGAGGAACATGAAATAGAGGTCTCCGAGGCACAACATAGATCTCACGACTGTGCCCCTATTGGTGGAAGGATCAAGTCTTTCATGGACAGACAGGATGCCTCTACCTCTGTTTCCTGGGTTAGAGATATCAGAAGATTAGGCCTGGCAATAGAATTTCTGTCCTCTCCCCGGAACCTTTGCATTACTTGTCCTCTCTCTGGGGTTCCTGTTAAAGGGCACCGGATCAACAGGGGCAATTATAGTTTTAAAACTCATCACCCATGCATATGCAAGTTTCTTGCGTGGGCTACAATCTTATTGCCTCCTGTAGTGCATTGATATCACACGTGGGACCTCAACAAGGTCCTTACTGCACTCAAGAAAACTCCCTTTGAGCCCATGTGGACCATTCCTAATGTACAAGGTGATTCTCTTGGTTGTCATTACATCAGCTAGTTGCATCTTGGATCTAGTGGCCTTGTCAGACAGGAGTTCTGTATTTTTCACACAGACAGAGTGGTCCTTAGTCCAGATCCATCTTCCACCCATAGATAAATTTGGGTTTTCACAGCACCATAGGAACTGATACTCCTGTATGTTTGTCTAAAACTGACATAAAATCTGGCATGACAATCTAGATGTGAGGCGAGCTTTCTGCATATATTTCAACCGCATGATGTGTGTTAGGAAACAAAGGTTCTCTTTGTTTCTTTTCAACCACCCACCATTGGGTGCAAGACCTCTTCCTCAATGACCAGTAATTGGCTGAGAGCACAATTCCCAAGTCCTATGAGACACAGTCTCTTCCAGTACCCAGGGGCACTACTGCTCATTCGACCTGGAGCGCTGCGATGTTGACAACATGGTCCACAAGTGCCAATAGAGGAAATTTACAAGGCGACAACATGGGCCTCACCATCGCCTTTTATTTAGAAAATATTAGAATGATGTCTTTGCCTCTACAGAGGCTGCCTTTGACAGGAGAGTGTTACAAAGGGTCCATAGGGACCAAGAAAAAGGGGAATCTGAATCAGACGGAATCCCTCCCATAGGACACTCCAAGTGTTGGTATGTCCCAAACAACGGATGCTTTGAACAGCTCATCTGGAGAAGAGGCATTGGTACTTACCTGACACGCCCTTTCTCCGTGAACCATGAAGAGCATCCATCCCCACCCTTATTCGTCTGGTGGGATGCTATTCCGGCCAAGTATTAGAAAAGGTGAAGGAGAAGAAATATTTCATCACTTCGATTTTGCCAAAACTGGGGACGCTTGGGAAGAGTTCCGTGGAGGAGGTGGAGCGTCCTCTGAAAGCCCAGCCTATCAGATGAGCAACAAAAGCATCATCCCAAACAATGGATGCTCTTCACAGCTCACAGAAAAAGCGCATGTCAGGTAAATACCAACGCCCCATTGAAGCTGCTAAGAATTCCCTAAGCTATTCCTAAGAACGGGTCCCTAAATGGCCCACCATTGAGCCGTGGCCTATTTGGAACTGGGCCACACAAGCAGTGGGCCAGCATGCATACACGCAGCTCAATTCAGGCAAGTGGCAGGCAACGTGTGGCCCGGTTCCCACCGCCCCCCCAACCTGGCCACCAAGCCACAAAGGTTGGGGACTCATGCTGAATCACACATGACCACACATGACATTATATCTGCACAGGTAGTTTTATCACAGTAGCAATTGCACTTAGACTTATATATCACTCTACAGCAGGGGTTGCCAACCTTTTGGACCTCAGGGACCAGAAACTCATAATTTTAGATCCCAGGGACCACTAACCAGTTCTGTGGGTGTGGCCTAATTTGTGGATGTGGCTTGGTGATCATGTGACTGGCTGGGCATGGCTTGTGTGTAAATATTATAAATATTTATATAAATATTGAATTTTTTGTAAAGAAAGAGCAACTTTTACCCAAAATTAGGCAAAGCAGGCAGGCAGATTGAGTTGCTCACAGATTCATTCAGAGATCCATCTGCCATTGGCTAGCTCAGTCTGACACATACAATTTGCTTGCAAGCAAACTCATAAAATTCACTCACAACACACCATGCTTGCAAATACTGAATTTTTTATTTAAAAAAAGAGCAACTTTTACCCAAAATCAGGCAAAGCAGGCAGATTGAGTTGCTCACAGAATCATTCAGTGATCTACCTATCTGCCATCAGCTAGCTCAGTCTCTCAAATTTGTTTGCCGTGAGCCTGCACTGAATNCTAAAGACTAGCTAGAAAGCAAGAAATCCAACCATTTCCTGCTTCCTAGCTAATCTAAATCTCCGGGCACAGCAGAACAGATGATGGTCAGAAAAAGGAAAAATAGCAATTTAGCAGGCAAGTTTATCGGATAAGGAGTGGGCGGGGAGTGTTGCTGTGGGCCATGTGGGTGGCACAGCCTTGTGTAATCCACATCCTGGATTAATTGCTTTGTGGGGGTGCTCTGGGGATTAAATTTCTCTGCGACCCACCAAAGTTTTCTCTTACAACCCTCTCTAAGTGATTTAGAGTCAGCATATTGCCCCCAACAATTTGGGTCCTCATTTTACCTGCTGAGTCAACCTTGAGCCAGTAGTTCTATTGCAGGTAGTAATCAGAATGGACAAAGAGTTGAGTATGAAAGAATGGAAAAACAGGCTTGACAAGGTGTTATAAATAGAAAACCCTTTTCTACCCAAGTTTGTCACAGATAATTGATAGGACCAAAAAAGCAAATATGACCCAGATTTCAGTTAAGATTTCTTTCATGCTAAGTATTGAATTTTGAAAAATGTAAGAATTTCCAAGCCTGAGTTATACTGATTCACTGAGGCAAAATCTCTTTGAAAACTTTTTCCAAGTTCTCTTAGTAGCTGAATTGAATTGCTTCTGTTAAAATAAACATTCAAAAGCCATATCCTCAGCTTTCCCAGTCTCTTAAAAAGTCTTATTCAGAACTGTATTTTTTCCCTTGATAGTTGCCTTTCGCATCTATGACATGGACAAAGATGGTTATATTTCCAATGGGGAGCTTTTCCAGGTTTTGAAAATGATGGTTGGGAACAATCTCAAAGATACCCAGTTGCAGCAAATTGTAGACAAAACCATAATAAATGCAGATAAAGACGGTGATGGAAGAATATCCTTTGAAGAGTTCTGTGCTGTAAGTGTATTTTTCCCTATCATTGCAGTTAGTATTTTCAGATACCCAATAGTTTATTCAGCAACGAATGTTACTGCTATGTCACCTTTATTTGGCATGTGCACTTATGTGTCATTATAAGGTGTGTGCTTCATAACGATTATACACATAAGTATTCTAAAACATTTTTTTCAACACCCACCCATCCCCAGTTCAAAATAATCAGGTTGATTAGGAAGAATTGAAAGAAACCCCAGGACTATAGTTCCTTTTTCCCTATTATATAATTGGATTCTAGGCCAATGACATCAATTGTATCTAATACTTATGCTACTCATTTATTATTAATATTTTAAATCTGATTATTCATGTCTTTTTAATTCTCACAGTATTTTTATTAATATTTCAGGTTGTAGGAGGCCTAGATATTCACAAAAAGATGGTGGTAGATGTGTGACTCTTTATGATACTACCCAACACTTTTGCTTTCTTCTCCATCTCTGAAGATCTGCTCAAGACGTCCAGCAATGCTCTCTGTGTATTTAAATGGAAGTATTTTTCTCTGTGAAACCACATTTTCCAACATGAGCCTCATGAAGCCAACTAAGTGTTGTTGAACTTTCATTCTCTCAATAACGCAAGTGTAGCACTTTAAAAGTCTGAAGGACAGCAAAATGGAAAGAGCATATCAGTGTGGTGGAGAAAGGGAAGGGGGTTGGCTTTTTAATTTATTTTTCTCAACTTTTATAACAAGAAAATATCTATCTATATATATGTGTGTGTGTATTTATATATAGATATATATATGTTGTGCTTTCTATTTAGTAGTTAGGCAAGCTTTAATTTAACATACTTGATTTAGGCATAAAATTAGAATACAAAAGTGCCAAGCAGATTATTATATAGTACAACACATATAAATATACATCTTTACTTTTATGTCACACAGATACACACGTACAGGCAGAGATATACTTTAGAAGAATATAATGTTTTAATGGAAGTTAGGTCAACTTTTTCCTGTGACTGTTTCAGATGTTTATATATTGACTGGCTGAAATAGCATCATTTCCTGTTAATTTATCTTACATTTTTGTATGACAGGAATATAGATTAGTTTGTGTATATATGTACACTATTTTTTAGTATGTGCATGTATATGTACGTACGCATACTATTTATGGGTATTAAAGTAGCGAGGCATGTTATAAAATTTTAATTGCCAAGAACTAGGTTGTATATGCAAAAATATGCTTATGATCATTTCATTTTTTCACTTAACACAATGACATAAAATAAACTTAGTAAACATTGGCTCTTGCCATTTAGATAAAACAATTGTAAACATACTTGCTTTTCAGTACGAACCTCAATACAAAAGAATTTAGGAATCATTTCCTAGGATACCTCGTGCAGTGAGATTACAAAACCTCTCATGCCATTAAAATATCTTCCAACTATAGTTTCTCTAAAGCATTTAATATACGAATTTAAGTTGCATAAAACCTGGTAATATTTTATATATGTGTATATAGGTTTATTACAGGAGAAACATTAACCTCTGCCATAGGAAAAGGGGCAAGGTTCACATTTTCTTTTTTTTTTTAACCTGATCTTCAGTTGGAGAGTTTTTTTCTAAATTTGTTTTTATCATGACTTGTATTGACAGTAACTTTATATGTGTGATATAAAAGTAGCAAGGCATGTTATACAACTTTATATCATTTTTCTGCAATGGTACTATTGGCTAGAAGAAAATTGTTAGATTTTTAGGATAGCACACCCTTTTCTCTAGCAATTTTTCTATTTAAAATGTTTTATAATCCGCAGTGGAAAGGCAGGTTGTTCAAACTTAAACTCGATTGCCTCCCAGCCAGCCATAGCTGTTCCTTCGATTGAGTGCTGCACATTATGGGCTCTGTGAGAGAGAAATCCAGGTGCTTGGTGTCCTTGCATGACATGAAGTTTTGCATGTAGATCGATTTGAAATGTTCCGCCTGTTTACATGATTTGCATAATTTAAAAAAGATGTTGCCAAAGTTTTGGTAAATGTTAAAACAGAAAAATCTCCACTACATGTATCTTTCTTCCTTTGGATCAGTATGTGGATTATAATCCCAGCCAGTGGTTGTATTTGTTCCATTGTCAACTGCCATGTGCTCTGCTTCAGGGGGAACTAGTCTTTTGTGAATTTTTTTGTACATAAATATTTGTTACAAATATTTTAGCAATTGCTTTTTATTTCTTAATTGCTTGTGCATATCCTTCCTGGCATAACAGAAAATAGTGCTAATGTTACTTTCGTACTGGGGGAATGAGCTTTTTTTAGGTTGTGCGCAAAAAAAAAAGGGTTATGTTGAATGTTTAGATTTTTCCTCTGCATGCTAATACCATACATTGTTGGAACTATAGGAACCTTCATAATGTATGAATAAAAATAAACTATTTGAACTTTACTTCATTGTGTTAAAGTTTCAGTTGAAAAAAAATATTCTGAATTTCAGATCTGATTGTACTAAAATTATTTGATGCTTTTATGTATAATTAAATACCTGTAACAATATTTGCCCATTTTTTTCAGTGACAGTTCATTTAACATCAAGTAACATCAGATTCAAAGTTTATAGGGATAACCAGTTCCCAAAGTAAATTTTCTTTTGTAAACATGTTAATTATCCTGTATTAGTGAATAGGAACAGTAAATATAAGACACATTAAACTGTAATTTTATGGACATTTTTGGCACCATTATGGGGAGAATTGGCAAGTTTTATTCTTTGTTCCATGGTAACACCAATTTTATTTTAAGTATACCATTTTTTCTAATTTTGCAATCTTGACTCATTGCACATGTAAGAGAAAGTTCCATCTGAAAAATATCATTTACTGTAAACGTCAGAGAATAATGAATTCAGGATTGAATATATGTATTTGTCCAGGCCTATTTCAACACAGAATCTTATAATTTTTAAAAACAACATTAAGAGCCTCATATATACAGGTGAAACTCAAAAAATTAGAATATCATGCAAAAGTTCATTTATTTCAGAAAAGGTGAACCTAATAGACTCATAACATGCAAAGCAAGATAGTTCAAGCCATGGATTTGTCATAATTGTGATGATTATGTCTTACAGCTCATGAAAACCCCAAATCCACAATCTCAGAAAATTAGATTACATGCAATCAATAAAACAAGGATTGTACATAGAACAATATCGGACCTCTGAAAAGTACAAGCATGCAGATGTACTCAGTAGTTGGTTTGGCCCCTTTGCAGCAATGACTGCCTCAGTGCGGCGTGGCATGGAAGCTATCAGCCTGTGACACTGCTGAGGTATTATGGAAGACCAGGATGCTTCAATTAGCGGCCTTCAGCTCTCTGCTTTGTCAGTCTCGTGTCTCTCATCTTTCTCTTGCAATGCCCCATAGATTCTCTATGGGGTTCAGGTCAGGCGAGTTTGCTGGTCAATCAAGCACAGTAATCCCACGGTCACTGAACAGGTTTTGGGCTTTTAGCAATATGGGCAGGTGCCATAGTCCTGCTGGAAAATGAAGTCAGCATCCCCATAAAGCTCATCTGCGGAAGAAGCATGAAGTGCTTCCAAAATCTCTTGGTAGATGGCTGCATGACCCTGGACTAATGAAGCACAGTGGACCAACACCAGCCAGATGACATGGCTCCCCAATCAACACAGACTGTGGAAACCTCACACTGGACTTCAAGCATCTTGCAGTCTGTGCCTCTCCATTCTTCCTCCAGACTCTGGGTCCTTGGTTTCAAATGAGATGCAAAAAGTTGCTCTCATCAGAAAAAGAGGACTTTGGATCGCTGAGCAACAGACCAAGGTCTGTTTTTCTTTAGCCCAGCTAAATTAGCTGATTAGAGTGGGACACTGAGCCTAGAATATTGAATCTTTTCACAATATTCTAATTTTCTGAATTGTGGGATTTGGGGTTTTCATGAGCCATAATCATCTTCCAATTAAATTATGACAAATCACAGCTTGAACTATCTTGCTTTGCATGTAATGAGTCTATCTCATATATTAGGTTCATCTTTTTAAGTTGCATTACTGAAATAAATGAACTTTTGCATGATATTCTATTTTTTTTGAGTTTCACCTGCAATTACGAGTCCCCTTAAATCTGAAAAGTGGGCTTTTCCTGTATTATTTCTGAAGCTATTATAAAACGGGGGGCTGTAACTAAAAACTGGCACCATACATATATAAGTCAAATACTCAACAGCCTGATTTACAAATTGGCATTAAACTTGAATAATTTATTGGGAATTTACATAGTTGTTTAAGGACTGGTTTGTGGTACTAAAATTAAAAATTTACTATAAAATGATCTTTAGTTTGCTATTAGCAAGTTCTTATTAGCATGTGCATTCAAGGGGTAGGACATCTTTTGTTAGCTTTTTGCAGAATCGTGCAGCAAAAAACAAAACAATTATTCCTAAAGCTATAAATTGTCCACACATTTGGGCCATGAAATAATGCAAAATGGGCTGTGATCTATAAATGCTTTGATACCAAATTACTAAAAATAACATTAACAGGAAGAGATCCTGCAAGTTCTTTAATAATGGATATTAATGTCCTGAGAGATAGTTTGGGGTAATGGTTAAAGACATAAGGCAGAGACCGAGTTCTAGTACTGCTTTAGGTAGAAAGGCAGATAGGTAGCTCTGGGTCAATACCATTCACACAGCTCCAGAAAAGTCAAGCTATTTCTTAAATTATCTGCCAACAAAACAGCAAAGACTCGTTCATGCAATTGTCAGGAGTCAAGACTAATTAGAAGGTGTAAGATTCCCCTCCTCTCCATTTTTGCTTTCGATTTCTTTGGTGTCCTCTCAAGTCTGGTTTGCATCTATCTATGCTGCAGAATTAGAAAGGCAGGTGTCCCTAATTGAAAAGCAAATAATTCTTAAGATCTGCATATCTCCCACTATAATGTCACAATATTGAAAAAATCTTATTTTTCTCTTCTTCCAGGAAGGGAGATTATGAACATTGTAACGGCTTCCTCCCCCCTTCATCTGAAATGTTCCAAAAAAAGGGAAGAACATTTGTGATTGGAAACATTTGATCAATTCATTTTAACATTTGGATAGATGTAGTTAGATCTTTGTTTGCTAGTTTACTAGTAAAGCCTAGGTCCCACTGGCCGATGGACGCAAAACGTATGCATATAGGACACAGCGGACGAGCAAAATTTCGGGGGCTCCATCCGTTGTCATCCGCTTCAAAAAGTGGTGAAATTTTGCATAAACAACGGAAAAGAACGGACATGGATAGTATGTAGGGGGGATGTTAAACAGATGTTCATAGGAAGCCTAGCGGATGACAGTGGATGACACCTCCGAAGGGGTTCCGGGGGAGAATTTCGAAGTGGATGAAGCAGATGCATCACATACGCCTAAAGAAAGGGGATGCCACGCAGATGTATATCAAATGCAAACGCATCCTTTCTATTTCCGTGCTACTAATGATGTATAGACGTTCCATGTACCCTTTCTTTCCTCCCTCTTTCCGTTTTCAGCTGCAGCGGATGTGAGTTGCGAGGATGCCCAGAGGATGCAGAGAGGATACAGCGGACGTTTAACGGATGATAAACGGACATAGAACGTTTGTTGCTCGTATGTCGCGGATTTACATCGTATATGGCGTAAAGTTCATCCGTTCACAAAGTTTTGTGCAGCTCAAAACTTCTTGCACGGATGAAATCTCAGTGGACGGATCCTCGACGGATAGAGCGTATGAAACACATATGCAATGAGTACACAATGGATGCATAGCGTTTTCCAACAGATGGCAAGCTTTTTTTAACAATTTACATACTCTTTGCATCCGTAAGTGCAGTGGGACCGGGCCTTAAACTTTAACCATAAATATATTTGTCAGCTAAATACAATGAGCAGACCCGTTCTGCTTTTTTTTAAAGTAGAATAGCCCCTTTTCCCAGTCATCTTTGTTACATTTTAAAAGAATTGGGAATTTCTGAGATAAGTACAATGCATCCAATAATGACTGGCAGCGTACTATGCAAAGTATTCTGTTCACAGCTGTATTTGGTTAACCTAGTATTTATTCAATTCAAAAACTGACATGAGCTAGAATGAAATTCAAGTACCAATTTTTATTGGACATAACTTCATTTCAGAACACTTGATGATAAGATACTTGCTTGGGAACATTGCTGTACCAGTTCTATTAAATGCCAGTTGTGTTGGAAATGAAAACTGCTAAATATTAGGGATGTGAAAAATATTCCATGCATAGAACTGCTAGTTTTGAGTGACCTAGACATGAATTAATTCAGAAAGAAGTGTTTTGGGGAATGGGAGAAACTGGAAAACCCATGGATACTGGTGGCAACTAGAAACAAAGTGCAAAGATCAGAGGAATGAGCAGTTCAGGTGGGTATTTCCACTGGAAGCTAGCAGGAAGAAGGGCAATAGGGACACTGGGAAAATAGGTAGTCTGCCACAAGCCTGGAGGAAAAAAAGAGGCACGGCATATCAGCCTTGCCCAACTCACCCTTAAATCCTTCTGAATTTTGTTTCAGCCCAAACTCTGGACAAAGAAAATATTCCAAATTTTGGTCTGGCTGAAATGCCACCCGCTTAAAATGGTTTAGCAGAGCTTCTGAAACACAATGTGTTTTGGGTTTTAAAGAAAAGCCCACTTTTTTTTTGGTAATCTGTGTTTTGACATTGCTTTCTTCAGGTGTTTTCCAGTATCTTGTGTAGAAGCGTGTGACTTCAAAAGCCATGGTCTTAAAATCTTTCTGTTGCTCTGCTTGCTATTGCTCTAATATTGCCATAAACTTTAGATGGAGGACTCCCTGTAGAAGAAAACAGTGCATTCATACAACTGATTTATAGGTAATGATACAATATATATTTAAAATACAGCAAAAGATGTAGTTATAATTAGTATAATAAAAACAATAAAGTATTGATTTAAAAAATAGTATTTTAGTTCTCAATGCAAGTTCTTATAAGGCTATATGTCATGCATACTTCTGAGGAAGATGGGCATTCTAAACATGAAATTCTGTGTATTTGTGTGTATATGCACTCATGCATGTATATGTATATATATTTAAAATTAGTACAGCTTAGACCTTTTTCTAACTAGAAAAAATGAATATATGCTAGCTTACATTAAATACAAAATTCTATATATTTAGGTTAGAATTTAAATGGCAGATGGAGAATGAAAGTAACAATGAAATCCACTAATAAGCCATCAATTTGATATGAAAAAATAACTTCATTTCTTGCTCCAAAAATACCTTCTAGTGTGACATATTTGGAATGCAACCATTTTGTGCATCTCAGTTTTTCTGTGTTTGATTACCCATCCTTGAAAACTGAGTTGTATAGGGAAACAGTCTGTAATTATGGCTCCTGATCCATTAATCACTGTTTATAATCCTTACATCATTCCTTCACCTCACAGAAATGTCAAGTTATATTATAGTCAAAATATAATGTTTACAAAAGGAATATATATTTTACCTAGAATGAGACTGCAAATGGCTGTCCGTGCCATTTTAATGTTCTGGAAAGATCCTAAAATATGAACTTTCCTGTAATTAAAATGAAAAGTTCGCTTCACATATAAAGTTTGAACATCTGAAAGAATTATTTTATTCACTACACAATCTTATATAGCACTTTATATTTTATACAAAAGTAGCTCTAAGCTAAATTTATTTCCATAAGGACAAGTTTCAGCAACAGGATATGGCTTTACAAATCTTTAGAAATGTTCATGACATAATGCTATCCCATTTATTTCATTTCGGATCTACTTTCCTGAACTTTCTGTTGGAACACACTGAATGTCTTAATTGAGGCTCATTAACTCTTTAAGATTGTAATTGCATAATACAATTACTATTCTACTTTTAAATATAGTTAGACAACCCAGAACTCTTTGGGTCATTTCTAAGATCCTTGCCAGATTCCTTAATATCTTCAATAATGGCAGAACTTTTAAAGTATTTAAAAAGTTCTTAAAATTCAGAGGGATAGGACATCTGCCTTGAAAGTAGCTCATGTTGAACTGTGCAATTCAGTCAAACATCAAAAGTTGCTCATGGGAAATATTTTATGAAATTTTGTATTACCCTAGAATGCTTTATGATTATTTTTATGTAATGTTTTATAAAACATTGTCAAATTTCAATTCCATGGGAAGCATGGGTCTGGATTCTGTATGTATTCTTTAAAAGTTAGATAATTTGAGGTACCTTGAATCAAATATCATTACCCTATGATGTTTCATCCAGTTAAAGGAGAGTTTTAATAGTATAGATTCAGCTGCTATAGACACTGAGACACACACATCTGGTTGTGATATAAAACAATAAACCTTTTCTATTGTACATGGTTTTTTTTCGTAATATGTTGACTGATGAAGGCTAGAAATCTTGACAGCTTGAATATATTTGGAATCTCTGAGCCAATCAAATCCAGGCATTATCATTATATGAGTAATAACAATGCAGCATATCTAGAGGATCCATCTGTCCAAGTGGTGCATGCAAGCATATCAATTTGTATATATATATATATATATATATATATATATATATATATATATATATTACATTCAGCCAGAAGATACACCATAAAGTCCTTAGGGAGATAGGTATTTTAGAAACATGAAAAATAAATATGTTTTGTGTTTTCAAGGCAATATTTAAAAGATCATCTTAGTGTCTTATTCCTGGGAATTTATCAGTAGAATCCAAACTTTAGTTTTAATATATCCAGCAGGTATAATAAGCATGACAAAATTATGAGGTTCTGCAATTGCTTAAAAAAACATAGAAGGCTATTTACACTAAAATCTGGAAGATTATTAGCCAAGATTCAAAATTTAAAAAATTGGGAACTGTATAACACTTACGAATCTGCAAGAACTATTCGTGTCCTTGTTACATTTTCAATAGTAAATTTGGTTTTTCCTCCTTTTCCAGCAATTCTTCCTATTGCTCTTGAAAGATGATCTCCTTTTAAAGGTTTGACTAAAGAGAAAATACTGTTTTAATTATTTATTTACCATTTCCCTGGGCCATTTGTCTCTGTTGGAATCCAATGATTGCTAAATCTGAGTAAGTGTGACTTAACAGTCAAGTGAGAAACAGTTATTTTTTTTCAAATATATATTTCAAAAAGATTCCCAAAGTTCTACTCTTTATCCCCCCTCCCCCCCATTTTAATGTGCTATGCTGATAAACCCAAGAATTACAGGATTCTACCATTTTCTCAACACTTGTTTCAGGCACACTAATGAAACAAGGCAATCTACAGAAATGAAACATAAATCTTTGTTGATATAGAAAGTCTGTAACAACATTTAGAAATATATTTGTATACACATAAAGAACCAAAAATATGCAATTAGAATAAATTTCACAACTGTAATCACAGATCATTACTTTAGTAACATAACAATATACCTCTAACAATGCTTTTGCTGTTCAATCTGTATTAAAAGATTCTCATGATAACTTAGCAGAAGGCCTAACAATAACAACACAAAATAATTAAAATTTTAACGTATCTTTTTAAATCCACAAGTCAAATTAACAGTTAAAAATGAAGGCTGGCAGTTTTAATGGAGGAATGGTTCAACTAAAAAATTAATCAGTGGAAAATGATATTTCAGACCAAACAATGTGAATACAGCTTTCAAAATTATTTTCAGAGGTTATTTCATATGTATTCCTATCAATGAACAACAGTTCTTAACTATATGCATCTCACATATCCTAATACCCATTATTGTTCTGATCTTTTGATTTACTGATTTTCATACTTACCATCTGTTACTTCAAATGATTCTAGAAAAAGCTCATCTAATCTGATTAATGCAAGTGCATCCTGAAAAACAGTAAATAATATGATTTTTAAAAATATAGGATCAAAAACAGTCACTAGTAAGACGCCATAGTATATAGATTCTCTAGCTCCGCATTACCAAAACAATAAAATAGGCTAGAAATTGGAACTAATGGACAATAGTACTAAATTCCCTAATATGCACACTTATAAAAATACTTCAACAAATACATGCCGCTATATACTACCACCATTATATATTATCCTGCAAGTCATCAAGTGGCAGGAAATTACCTTCCAATTAAAATGTTCTTATCCCATGGGTTTCACCATCTCAAAATACTTTCCAGACTGTTTCCCAATTTATTTGCATATGCTCATGGTACACTTGACCAGGCAAAGTAAAAGCAAGTTTTAACAATCTATATTGCATATGAAACCTTATTCCCTGAGACATTTATTTAGATAATTTGTAATTTATATAACTGCCAATATCTAGGTCTGTGATGGCAAACCTATAGCACACGTGCCAGAGGTGGTATGAAGAGCCCTCTCTCTGGGCACGTGAACCGTTGCCCCAGCTCAGCTCCTCTGTGCATGTGTGCATGCACCTCCCACTGGCCAGGTGATCTTTGGGTCTCGGCTGCACATGTGCAGGCACATGCATGGAGTGCATGCACGGGACACAAGCACAGGGCATGCATTTGCACTGTATTTTAGGGATGCACACACGCGTGCGCACCTTGAGCACTTGCTGCAGAAAAGGTTAGCCATCGCTGACCTAGGTAATGTACAAAAGGATAAAAACCAGAAAAACACTAATTACAAATAAATGTCAACATTTTCTCTACAGATTCAGCAACCGGGATCACAAAATATTAAATCCCTCAGCTAATTATCCAAAAAGAACAAAATTCTTCCCTCAACCCCCTATGAAGACACTTCTTAGATCTTTTCAAGTACCAGCAACATTCATTCAATATTCACACAATGAAGTGAACTACAGCAGACAAGAACTTACCTCAACTTGAAATCCTAGTATAAAAGCTTTTACAAAATCAGCTGCTTTTGTCAAAGCACCTATGTCTTTTGTTTCTTTACAAGTCTAGAAAATAAAATAAATTAAAATTTAGGAAGTAATCCTTGGGGAGATTCATAAAATATTCCATGAAGCACCACAATCAAATCTCCTAAATGTTTAATTCAATTAATTCTAAATATTAATTTATAAGTTTCTACTAACACAATATGCTATTGCTTCCACTATATAAGACTATTTTGATATTTCTAATGAATTTAAAAAACCTCCAAATCTGTATGGGAAGAATTATTATAAACATATTCTACATTGTGGTTGCCTAAAATGAATTGATACATTATTTTCCAACAATTTAGGACTGACTTTGTCAACTCTAATAACTCAGATCTGAAATGTTATTTTAACAAACTAGCAAGTTATATCCATTTTCTGAGATTAATGGAACAAACTAATTATTAAAGCATTTTTTTACAGATTCAAAAGCAGCTGTCAAATATCACTAGGCCAAAATAAGTAGTGAAATTGTGAATCAACATATTGATCTACTCTACCTCATTTACCAAGGACAAAAACAGAAAGGGGAAAGTTTTGTTTATCCATGCCAGTGGCATCCAAGTATAATTGCAATATAATTTGTTACTGTTAAATCTGCAACATATTCCAGGATTAAAAAGTTCCCCTATGTGAAGAATCTGCAGAAAGGTATATGCTCCTATTTAAACAATACATATTTGCCTTATCTATTTATATTTGATGGATTATTTATTTCATTGGAATGCCTTCTCACATAATTGGATTATTTGGAATTTTTTATTGACCAAAATAATGAGGTTTATTAAGGCTTACTGTCAAAACATTAAGATAACTTGTTTTAGCAAAATTTTTCTTATACCAAAAATAAATTTAGGAGTGATTTTTTTTCCAACAACAGACACAAATATTAGACAATATTAACTTTTCAGAAATAGTAGACTTACTATTTACCTTTATCTCTACATTCCTTGTTTTTAAGTTAAATCTAATTTGAAGCTGCAAATGTTCTACAATTGGTGTAAAAATTTTCATCCAGTTCTCTTTCAAAGGAGTGTATCTATTTGCTGGTACAGGAATTTTTCTCAATTCATCTTTTCCGCACTAGAAAATACAGTAACCATCATAAAATTAAATGTTCAGCAAACTAAAGTTATTCCATGTATTCAGTTCATTTATGTGTTTACATATAAACTTCAGAAAATATGAGATGTCAATAGTTTTTTCTAATATTAGATATATCAGAGATTCTTGCCTTTAAAGTTCTACCCTATTCAAAATTAGAAAGTTATGTTAGTTTATACTAGTATTAGTCTCCATTATTCTGACTGCATCAGATCCCTCCTGATTTTTGTTACTATAAACTGGTGCCCATCTTATACAGATCTAACAAAGATCCTGATTTCTACATGCAATATGTATGATGAACTCAGTCACCCTGTAACAGTCTACTAACAATCAAACAGAAATTTAAGAGATGCAAAAGCAGCATAAAATGATAAAAACCCCTTTACTTCCAATCACAGGGTGTTGCAGGTAATAACCAGCATTTTATCTTGCACTGGGAGGCATACTGGCCATCAGTGCAACTCACAAAGCAAAGGTATTACCTGGGTATACTGAGGTAGGCCCATCGTTATTTGTGCCACTGCATTTTGGACCAGTTGAAAGCTTCCAAGAGGTTTTTCAAAGGGCAGCCAGATAACCTTTATTGTCGAGTCACAACATGTGTACAATGATATTGGCTGAGTTTCCCCCTTCATTGCATCTCCCCCAACACAACTCACAGTGAGGACAGAAGTCCCTCACTCAGTCCCAAATCTTACTACACTATGTCGACCTGTTGCATAAGTGTGGTCGCCGCCTGCAAGTCTGTCATACTATGTTGACATGAAGTTATTTTCCATACAAGAAGTCTGACAGCCCATGGGTAGAAACTGTTCTTGCAGCCTGTTTTTGGTGTGGCTGGCTATGCTTCTATATTTCCTACCCATGGTAGGAGAGTGAAGAAGTGGCTGACAGGGAATGTGAACTGTCCTTGAAATTTCTCTCGCTCTTCTCAAGGCAGCGAGGCCCTGAGAGATGTCATCTAGTGGTATCAGGAACAGCTCACGATGTTTTGTGCTGTGTTCACCACTCTCTGTAATGTCTTTTTATCCGCGTCTATCAAGCCAGCCAATGTGAGGACACTTCTATAGTGGACCAGTAAAAGGAGGTCATCAGTCATGTTCCACTTATTCTTTTGCAAGACCCAAAGGGAAATGGAGTCTCGTTGGGCCTTTCTGCCCACCGTGGTTGTGTGATTTCCAGGGAAGATCTTCACTGAGGTAAGATCGTTCCCAGGAATATTTAAAGGAGGATCAACTCAATCAATCAATCAATCTCTCTCTCTCTCTCTCTGTGTGTGTGTGTGTGTGTGTCTTGATGTAGATTGCATTGCATTACTTAAGCCATCAGGTGCCGTAGAACATGAATGGCCATAGTCTGGAGACACCATTCCCAACTCACATGTCCCCCCCCCCCGCTCCCCCCATACAGGATCACAAGGATGGGATGCATCACCACCATCCTGGCTCTGCCACGGGTCATTGACAAGGTCGACCAAGACTTTTCTCAGGACTACACCCTTGCTTGAAACCTGATTTGGAATCCACCAAAACAGCTTTCCTCCCGGAGTGACCACCAAAGCAAGGAATGGGAAGATGGGGATGCCTACATTCACACATAACCACCCACAATATATAATTATAATAAATCAAACTGAAGATTAAAATCTGCGCTTAAAACCAGAGTAAGCCACACTGGCTCGGCTTACTATTGGAATGTGAGCATTAACGTGGTGTTGAAACGCCCGCAGTTTCACCCATTTGTAAATGCTTGTCATTCCCATTTCAAAACGCAATGGCCTTTCCACGAGAAACGCCTGGCCGGGAGGGGAAAACGTAACCTGCTCCCGGGCATTAAGAAACGATTCCTGACGACCCTTTTCTACTTCGGCCAAACCAGCCACGCCAGGAGCCACTGGAGTGAGTCACTTACGGCGAGGGCTTCCCCGCTAAGAGGGGGAAAATCCGGCCGCTTCCTAGGCACCGGGCTCTCGTTCGTGTCCATTTGGGGCTCCCGACGCCTTTTCCGCTTAAGAACCTTCGTGAAGCCTTCTGGCTGAGTTTGCGTTTCCATCGCCGTCGGAGGCAGCGACAGCCTCACTTCGCCGGCGCTTTCCATCCCCACGTTTCGCCGGACCTATAGAGCACGATATCTGCAGGAAGAGGCGGAGCTGCGTCTCGAGTCACGCAAGACAGCTGCCACAGAAGCCTTTCCCGTTCCTCCAGTTCGCGCTCTATGGTTGGAGGTCGCGCTCTCTTTTCCCGCCCTATACTGGAGAAAGAGAAGGGGGGGTGGGGAACCGGACAAAAACCGGAGACCTAACCTTGCTCCTCCCGCGCCCTTGCCAGGGAGTTTCAGGTGGAAAGGTGGTGCTGCGCAAGAAAGGAGCGTGGGTCGCAACCCTCGGAATCTCTATGATCTAGTGTTCCGGATGTTTGGGCCGTCCGTCGTTTACGCATGCGCAGAGACTCTGAAGCCAGGCCCGGAGGCGGGGTGGAAGTGGTGGCGAAGATTCTGGCCCCGTCGGGTGCCATCGGGCTGAGGGGCGGGTTCTTGCCGTCATGTCTGCGGGAGGCTTGTTGGAGAAGCCGCAGATCATCGCCCATACACAACACAGCTTGAATTACACCGTCTTCGATTGCAAATGGGTGCCCTGCAGCGCTCGCCTCCTTTGCTTGGGCAATTTCCCGCGCGGCACCGGCGTCATTCAGCTCTACGAGCTGCAAGCCGGCCGCCTCGTCCTCCTCCGCGAAGTAAGGAACAGAACAACGCACCGGGCTGCAGCCCCGGTTCTCCCACAGGAGCAGCAAGAAGCCCATGAATACCAGCCTCACTCCCAGCACCACACAGTTGCCAACCACGGTGTTAGTTTTGCTCCCTTGCCTGGGCCTCAGGATACTTTTCTGGGCTTAAGTGGAAGCTCAACCGTGGATTCCCTTAGTTTTTTTTTTTTTTTCCCCNACGCAGGCGTTACATTACTCAACTAGGTAACACCATCAGTGCTAGTGAGTGTAGGGTTTGTTCCCACTTCAGGTACAATTGCATGCCCTGTTACTGTTGGTGGGATATGGTTTTCTCTTTGATAGTTCCCTGATTAGGGTTGGGGTTTTTTCTGGGGTTTTTTTTTTTTTTGCTTTATGGTTTGCCATAAGTGTTGATCCCTGCTATCTAGAAGGTTCCTGGTTCCTGGAGAGAATGCATTATGGTCTTTTTGTTTCCTTTTTTATTGTCTCTTGAATTGTGTCTAAATGTGTCTATCTGTCTATTTTTCTGTATGTGTCTGATACTGATACAGAGTCCCTTCATGAGGTTTTACCATTTACCGAATGAGGTATCTCAAAATTGAGGTCTTGTATGAATTACACAAATTTATCAAGAAGTAACATCAGGAATTGGCTATCACTCTTTGTGTACTTAGTAAAGATTGCCCTATGTTGGGTGCATTTAACATTCGTTTTCTTACAAGTAAGATGCCTGGAGTTTGCCTCCGCTGGCATTCAATTGCAGTGCAGCGTTTGTAGAGTCAAAGGCATGATGCCAATGCATGTACAAGGAGGAACAGGCAAATGGCTTAAGACTATTGATTATTTCAGTATTAACCTTTTAATACTGGAAGGCTGAATTCCAATTAACAGAATACATACAACAGTTCCTTAAATAGTGAAGAAATGTGTATAGGTAGTTTTCGATGTAAAAGCATTCACTGAGTGACTGTTCAAAGTTATAATGGCATTGAAAAAGTGACTTACGATGGTTTTCATGCTTATTATCATTTCAGTATCAGTCATGTGATCAAAATTTGTATGCTTGGCAGCTGGTTCATATTTATGACAGTTGCATGTCATGTAATGTGATCCTCTTTTGCAATCTTTTGACAGTCAAATTCAAGGGGGAATCTAGATTCATGTAACAACTGTTACTAATTTAACAGGTGGATTGAACAACAGGTTCACTTAACAACTGTGGCAAGAAAGATGGCAAAATGCAGCAAAATTCACTTAATAACTGTCTTGCTTAGCAACATATATCTTGGGGTCAATTGTGGCCATAAGTTTACAAGGACTGTCAGTGTTGGCATTGATACCTTTTAGCTATGTCAAAACCCAGTATTTGGCAAAGCAGTATATTCAAGAGTCACACATGTTAAGAAATGAGTAATAAAGAATGCCACAGTGCTCACCATGGAAATGGGCATTAACTGTTCTTGTATACATAACACTCTACTAAACACAGTGCAGTTAATTACTGTAGCCATAGCAGTGCAAGAAATGCGCTACCTATTGGTCTTAAAAAGCTTTCAGGAGAAATAAAAACCTTTTCTATAGTACAGATTGGCTTTGTAGACTACAAAATACAATAATTAAGTCCTCACAATGGGCAGACAGTTTATTTTTTCTACTTCAGGAACAATGAAATTAGATTTTAGTTTTAGTATTACTTTCCAAAAAGAAGCATATTTAATCTATAAGAGTTATTTTTTAATATGAAAGGATCACCATGAATGGTATTGGTGAATTGTTGGCAGCAAGTTGAAATGGGGCATATCTACTTTGAAATGTAGCATTCTTTAGACATACTGTATCCTTTCCTCAAAATAGCTGGATGGGCTAAATCAATTATAGTAGTATTTTAATGTTCTGTTTGCAACTAAAATACATGCAAAATATACTGGCTGTGAAGAAAAGTATGTGGAGAAGCACAGTATTTTAGGATGTACCTTATAAGAAATGTGGGGACAGGGATCTATATTTATTTTTTGTGGACTTTTTTTATTAAATCATCCATAAGAACATAATAAATGTAAAGTTCAGAAAAAAAGAAATATATGAAGTTGCCCATATGAAATGGCAATATAAAGATGAGCAACAGAGAATAAACTGCATGTTTTTACAGAAAGTTAATCTTGGCTCAAAAGTTACAGAAAAATATAGCATCTTAACTTGATTTTCTGTAAAGAAATTGGATGTTATTGTTCTGGCAAACATGAACGTTAGTCATTGAGAATTTAATGCTATCTTTCTGTGTATAAATTTACATAATTTAAATACATGTATGATTTGTAAGGGGTGTGCAGGTAGTACTCGCATAAGTCCAAAATTTCCATTGCTAAGCAAGACAGTTGTTAAGTGAGATTTGCCACATTTTACAAGCTTTCTTGCCACAATTGTTAAGTGAACCATTGCAGTTGTGAAGTTAGTAACATGGTTGTTAAATGAATCTGGCTTTCCCATTGATTTTGTCAAAGTTGCAAAATGATCACATGACTGGTACATTGCAACCCATCAAATACATACCAATTGCCAAGTGTCCAAATTTTGGTCACATGACCATAGGGATGCCGCAACAGTCCTAAGTTACTTTTTTCAGTGGCTTATCTTTGAATGGTCACTAAATGAATGATTGTAAGTTGAAGATTTAGAAGCTTGAGATACAAATTGAAATTAAGAAATAACTTGGTGTGGTTTACACCTTTTATTTACAAATTTACAAATTAAAGAGATTTAGTAATCTATAAAAGCAAGCAGTACATATTTGTTTCTCAAGAAATTAAAAATGAAATGTAGCCTGTTTTTTTAAATTATGGAACTTGGATGGCAGCTTCTAAGTTTTCTATTTCATGTCTATTTAGATTATGCATCTAGAAAGAACTAGGCTAATAATTTGTAGATACATTCTACAAATAGAAAATACAGGAGAAAGTGCATGGGAGTGCTAATCTTTATGCCTTTGCAATGATAGGTTTCTTTGACTTATTTGGAATTCTTCCCCAAAAAGTATGTATAGAATTGCAATCTTTATATCCTAAAGTCTAATTATTAAAGTCAAACCTGTTCATTCATTTGAACCTTAATGGAACTAAAAAAATTATGTTTAGTCAGTGTTTGATTCTAATATGATCTAACAGGTAGAACAAGACATAAATTGAAAATAACAATCATTCAATGTAAACATTTATCTCTACTTCCAGATTGAAAAATCACGACCTATTAAATGTGCAACCTTTGGGGCTGCTTCTTTGCAACAAAGATACTTAGCTACTGGAGATTTTGGTGGAAATTTAAATATATGGTAAGAAATGTGTTTTTTTTGCAAATTTTAAAGATAAGGCCTTTTATTGGACAACTTAAGAGTCACTGTAAAATCAGTATTGTTCACTGTCTTAAATATTCTTAATTTAGAAGTGTTAGGTTTTTAGACAGCGATAAAAACATTTACTTTGAACAAGACTGAATTAATTGTATTATCTTTTATGGTTTTCTTTTTCTGAATCTTCCAGCCTAAATTATAAAATATATTTTAAAGCTCAGGTAAATTTTTAGACCAGTCTGTGATGCAGTACAGGTAGTCCTGATTTATGATTGATCACTTAGCGATAATTCAAAATTGCAACTTACCTGCAAAAGGGAGTTATGATCAGGTTCTGAAGTTTTGACAGCTGCATCTTCTTCTCATCATATGTCTATACTTCGAGTGCTCCACAGCATGGCTGCATTTGCCCATTATCTAGGATCACATAAATGCATTTTACAATGGTTTTGCTAAAAACCAGAAGTAACTTCCATAGTAAACTGACTTTGCTTCATGACCACTGTTCAGTTAATATTGTAGTGTTCCTTTTATGTCTGCCGTGTTTGCTTATTGACCACTGCAAAAATGGTTGTAAAATTGGGTTGGTGACATGACCAAACTGATTTATGATATTTAGAATAGGTGATTGTTATGGGTAATTTATGATTTGTAACGTAATTGTAATGAGCAGGCTCCGTTATGATCCTATGTGAAGATCTATAATAAATGTAAAAACATTTTTTTAAAACTTCACATTGTAACTAAATTATAATTTTGTATTTTTCAATTTTACATCATGAGGTTATTAATACACACAAGAGCACACAACAGATATAAACTAAACATAAACCACTCCAAACTTGATTGGTGGAAATATGATTTCAGCAACAGAGTGGTTAATGTCTGGAACTCACGACCTGAGTCACATGCTCAAACCCCCACTCCTTTACCCTCAAACTAACTTCTATTGACTTCACCCCATTCCTAAGAGGTCTGTAAGAGGTGTGCATAAGCGCACAATCGTGCCTACCGTCCCTGTCCTATTGTCCCCAATTATTAGTTGCTATTTTCATGTATTTTATAACTATATGTTCTGACCCAAGCCTCGTTCAAAGCAACAAACACCAAAAGAGATAAGCAAAACCTTTTTAATGCTTCTCTGTGAGAATTCCCATTCATTCATAGTAAAATGCTGTAAAAACTAATTGTCCCACCAAGGAGGAGCCATCTTTAAATGATCAAGTAATTATTAGTGGGGGAAAAAAAGAAAGGGGGGAAGAGAATGAAAAGTTTAAAGATTTGAAAAACAACCAAAAAAGAAGAACAGTTGTTGATTAATATAATATTAGAAGCAACAAAGAGGGGATTACAGAAGAGATGATTAGAAACAGAGAGACAAAGGGTGGTTTAAAAAGGGGAAGGGAAGAAGAAGGGGGAGAAGGAAAGAAAAGATAGTTATAATTAGGACAGAAACAAGATATAGAGAAACAGGGAAAAGGGTATAGAATTGAAAGTATAAGCCTGTTTAGAGATAATGGGTGAAAACTTAACTGTAAAAGGGATTACTGCAAAGGTACATAAGATAGCATGTTAATCTTACAAAATAGAATAATATTTAGAAAAATATGTTAAAATGATAGAATAAAATATCGTTAATCTAGTGGAATGTTTGTTAATAATAATGAAATAAAGTGATATGAGAATTAAATTAGGAAAGCGATGGGAAAATTTTAAATTATTAGTGATTTATAAATATCAAGTGAAGAGAATTATGGGGAATAAAATGAATTAATTATGGAAGTTTATAAAGTGTTCCCAAGGAAGTATTGAATATTTAATTGAAAAATGTTAATAGATGTTCAAGATCTTATGAATATTAATGATAGAATTGAATTGGAAATGGAATGAGTGCTTTATTTACATATATATATATTGATCTTTTCTTAAGAATATAGTGTGTTATTTTAAGAATGTAACCAAGCAGAAATTCGATTGGAAGTTATGTATTATATTGAATGTTGTAATCTTAAAGGTATAACATTGAAGCTTAAAATAAGAGTTGAATGGATAAATTAAAAAGATATAAAGTGTCATACTCTATTAGTAACTACAGGGGAAAATTTGTTTAATGAGAAAAGATAATATGAAATTGAAACAGGACAGACAAAAGTATAAATGTGATGATTTGAATTGAGGTGAGATAATCAAAATAAAGTTGAGAAAATTAAAAGAGGGGAAAAACTATGTAAAAAATGTAAAACAGTAATAAGATATGGTATAGAACACAAAAATGAGCATGAAATTGAGTTTATGTCTGTATGAAGAAGTGATAACCCGGGACCATGTTATTTTCAAAAAAAGATGTTTTATTTGTATTATGGGTTTTTTTTTGTGAAAACACAAATAAATTTTTCAAAAAAAACCAAACACCTAACTATCCCAGATAAGAACAAGTCTTGCAAGGTTGTGCAAGGGCTGCCAAGAGCATGAGATTAAATTGCAAGGAAATAATCCAAACCAAAAGTCTCCAAACACAAACCAGGATAGTCCGAACTTTCACAAGACTTGAAGTACAAGAACTTCTTCGCTTCTTGCAAAGAATCCCACCTCTGAGGGCTGGCTTTTATCCCTTAAGGGAGGGGCCATCACCTTGCAGTCTTACTCCCAAGTCACCTGTGCTGCTGCAGCTGCTCTTTCCTTTGAGCAGGACTGCGCACATGCGCACTGGGCACAAGCTCCTCAGGGTCCTCTGCATCACTGCTGCCAGCCTCCACAAGCTCTGAAGGCAGCAGTCCACTCTCTGATAGTCCTGGCCCCATTCCTGCATCACCTGTAGGCCCCTCATCCAAGCCTTCGTCTCCGAGACCTCAGCAATCTGCACGTGCTGCCGGCGAAGCACAACACTTATGTTTATTCTTATTTCTATTGTAAGCGTTTAACAAAATAAATAAATAAAATAAAAATAATTGTTTTATTTTGACTTCTGTCATGTTTTAAAGAAAAAAAAGCTTCGTGTTAGTATTCAGTTTTCTATGTAGTAAAGGACAAATGAGTATATTGTAACTATTTTGCCATTGGTTCTCATTAGACAATTTATAAAGTAGGCACTAAGTATCAATTTGATATACTGGTGTGCCAAGTATGAATAGATGAGCCTAGTTTTTAGACTTACACATTAAAAATAGTTCAGAAGCATGTTGAATCTTTTGCAGACATGTTTCTCTGATACTCAGTAAAAGCAATCTGTCTTTTTGAAAGTTTCTGTATGATTCTTTAAAATTTGGTTACTTCAAGAATGATATTAACCTTAATAAATTGATTCCTTAAGGGAGCTGCATCTTTTCTCTGAGCTTATGAAATTCTGAAAAAAAAAACCCCAGACTATTTTAATGAATAATAGAGATGTGCTGTGACCTCAGGAAGACAGAAACATTCCTCCAGAATTATTTTCTCATGCATAGTTATACTAATTATATTTTGAGTATTGAATGTTACATCTCTAAGTAGATTTACTGAGAAATATAAATACAAGATTCTGATATTTTATTGGGTATTAAGTAGATTTTATGGACTTACCAGGAAGTGTCATGGGCAATAGGTCAAATTAGGAAATTGTAAAACTTTCAAAAAAATGATACAAACTCCTTCTTATATTGGCATCAAAAAAACTCTGGTATACATGTAGTCATCAAGAGATGAATTCCAGATGAAGGAGATGTTTATGAACAAACACAAACTAACAGTTCCATTTCTGCTGTTTAGGAATTTGGAAGCTCCAGAAATACCAGTATATTCTGTGAAGGGGCATAAGGAAATCATAAATAGCATTGATGGAGTTGGTGGTCTGGGAATTGGTGAAGGAGCCCCAGAAATTGTGACAGGAAGTCGTGATGGTAAGTTAGTCCTCTTGCAATGCTCTCAAAGGGGAGAACAAAGGAAGTAGGTTAGACTAGAATACAGATAATTTAAATCTAAAAATCTGCAATATTATGAATTAATTTTGATTTTAAATTTAAGATCACCTTAGTTTTAAATTGAATGGAAAATATATATTGATGAGTTTCTTATGTTTTTTTTCCCATCAGACTATCAAGTCTATCAAATCTTGTTCTGGAAATCTGCATTCACATGTGTTTCAATGAATAATATATTTGGTTTGCATTCAATATCAAATCTTACGATTTCTCATGGAAATGATACAATTCATTGGCTGAACAAGATAATCTTCAGTGAACAATTCCTGTGAACATAATAGAGTTTGTTTTTAAGATAACATGTACTGTATGGAATTCACCGCCCATTTAAGAAGTGATTATTATATATGACTCAAGCTATGACACATTAGATTTTATAGAAGTCCTACTAATAAACTGCCACACAATTATTTCTATTCCTAAAATACTTCATTTGCAAAAGTAGTATATGTAACTCCATTTTATGAACTCAAAAATAAGTTGCATATAATTGAATGCTTTAAATATCCAGTGCTTTTAATTAGGTATTTAATAATAAGTATTAAGGTATAAGAAATCCTAAGATATTTAAATATCTGTTTCAGAATTAAACAGGGTTTCCATGTATAGATGTTGATGATGAGAAAGTAAAAAATACACATTTTAAGAGGCATCTCATTGTTTAAAAAAACAACAGCATGAGATAAAAAATACCCCTTCACTTCTATATTCTGCCTAATCTCCACTACAAAGGTTAAACAGAGTTAAAAATACATGGCTTATAACCCAGGCACTTATGCTACTGTATTAACTGTCCATACCTTAGAGAGTCGGCCATTGTCCTGGCTCATTTGGCATGAGCTGCCCCTAGCTCTTCTCTGGCCTGGGATTGGTGGATGGGTTGATCCTGACTTCAAGAGCAATGGTATAGCTTTTCCTGTATAATAGCTTCAGAGCTGCTAGAAGGAGATTGATCCTCTCAGTAGAGGAAGAACAAGATACAGAATTATAAAAGGAAGAAAGACAAACAATCTTGAGTTCTTGGAGTAAAGGTGGAATATAAATCTAATAAATAAAAATGGATGGGAGAGAACATGTAAAAAGAAGACAGAAGAATGAGAATCTGTGTTCCTATGTTGACCATCATCTCCCTGGCAATTTCCCCAAATTACAGAAGGTGATCTTTTATTCCTGGCCTGTCTAGTTGTATGCCTGCAGCTTCGGCAAATTAATTTGATAACTGCTGTGTATTTTTTTCCAAGATGGAGCAGCAGTAATTCTCCTTTTGGGAGGCAAAAGCAACAATCTTTATTCAGAATTGTGTATGCTATTTTGAAGAATCTTTTGAACCTTAGTTTATTTTTTCATATTTCGTAAAAATCTAATGTGTGGGTATATCTCATGTTTTGTAAAATGATACATAGCTTTGAAATAAATCAATCTAGGTATTGCTATAATCAGAAGATCACTGAGGTTCAATGCTCATGCCTCCTGTTAAGATATTAATACATGTTTTCACATGTCAGCTAATGAATCAATTAGTTGCATATAGTTTAAAGAAAAGACAAGTTTTTCTGAACAATTTACATTTCATTGAAACTATGACATAATAGATCTGGATTTCATCCAAACATTAGAGCAAGCAAGTTAATTTGATCAACTTTCTCAAACTGAACATAATGGATACGATGGACTAATTTCCCACTATTCCCAGCCACAGCCAAGTTAGTCTGATTTAGATCTGGAGATAGTCTTTGATGTACAATCACAGAACTTCCATGAAAGAAACATCCTTCTATAACAACAGTGGTTGTTAAATATTTTATGATATTTTTTTTGCTGTGGTCAGTCACATGATTGTTAAATGAATCCAGTTTCCTTCATTGAGTTTGCTTGTTGAAAGCACCTGAGAAAGTTGTAATTGATGATCACATGACCCTGGGATCCTGCAACTGTTGTAAATAGATACCAGTTGCCAAGCGCCCAAATTTTGATCAAGGAACTGTGGGAACATTGCAATAGTTGTAAGTTTGAGGGCTGTTCATAAGTCACTTTTTTCAAAATCGCTGTTGTAATGTCAATCATTGAACAAATGGTTGTAAATCAAGAATACTTGTAATTTTAGAGTATTTTAATAGTATGAGCTTACCTTATAAAGTTTTTTTTTCTTGAAATTGAATATCACTATTATCACATTTAGTAAACAGGAAAATATTTTATGGAATATCAATGATAAGTTATAGATTTATTTTTAATCCAGCAAATTCTAAAGGATTGATAATGAACAATCTTACAACTCTAGCGAAGCAGTTTAAATTTGCTGATCATTTCAGTTTATGCTTGACATTCCATAAACATTTTTCACTTGCATAAACTTGGTAACAACATTATAGGCCAGCCTTTTTCCAAGTGAGAGTCCTCAGTTGCCATATGATACAGTTACAAGATTCTGCAATCAGATCTACATATGCTGTATGTTCTATTTTGAGTCTCCATTGAACAGGATTTTCACACAAGTCATTAGGGAGCTGGAACAAACTGATAGCTACATGTATGAAATGAAAAAAGAGGTACACAAAATAAGACAGTTATAAAAGTCTAAGACCAACTTATAAAGTATGTTTAAGCTGGTATTATCTGATCCAGATCTGGTTAATCCTTGAATGGGGAAACTGGAAAATATGTGAAGTATAGGCTAGCCTATGAAGCTGAAAAAGATCCCCAAAGAAGGTAATCCTGTATTACCACAAGCTTATGGGTGAGACGGAAATATTCATTCAGAGGCATGCCCAACTCAATTTCATATATGATTCCCAGGTAAAAGATTGCCTTATATTTTTGCTTTTAGGCACCAACGTACCCTTCCTAGGAAGATGGGGTTAAGGGCTACCAAGATAACCATAAAGTTGTTCTAGGTAAACATAGGCCCACTTCATGTAGGCAGCCTCATGTTAGATCTGATTTGTGTTTTCAACCAGCTAAAATGTAATCTGAAGACAACATTGCATTAGTTCTTTGTGATAGTCAAATCACACACTGGTTTCCATGGTGGCATAAACCTCTGCAGGAAGAAGAAAGGACCTCTGACCTCTCTTCTGTTAGAAGAAATTATAGAAACATGGCTTGTCAGAAAGACATTTGGGGATGGATATGATCATACACAAACCAGTGTATCTAGGTGTCACTCTAGACCGCACTCTCAGTTTCAAAGACCACGTCAGCAAGACAAAGGCAAAGGTGGGAGCCAGGAATAACATCTTGAGAAAGCTGGCAAACTCCAAGTGGGGAACAGACCCAGGAACCATTCCGACAGCCACTGCCCTTGCCCTGTTGTTACTCCGCAGCCGAATATGCATGCCCTGTCTGGGGACTGTTCCTCACATGCAAGAAGCGCGACCTGTTCTAAATACAGCTTTTGTAGGGGCCATCTCTGGTTGTCTTAAGCCTACCCGAATTGATGACCTCTACCTTGCTGTGTGGAATTGCCCCTTCCTACAGTCAGAAGAGATATATCTTCAAGAGTGGAATGCACAAAACAGGGAAGGATTTTGACAGTCGGCCATCCACTTTTCCAGGCATGTTCCTCCACCAAAAAGGCTAAAAATCCAGGAAAGAAGTTTCTACACTCAGTACAAACCCTGGATGCAATCCCTAGAGCTGCAGGATAAAGCCTGGGTTCAAACCATCATACAGGAGAAACTATCTCTTGAGCAAAGGGAATCCCTCCCACCAGTGCCAGTGAGCCATGGCAAAAAAAATTGGCGCTGCCTGAATTCGCCTTAGAACTGGAGTTGGGAGATGCAAAGCCCTGATTGCAGAAATGGGGATACAACCATGATGAGCATCCACAGAATGCGACTGCCGGGAGGCTCCCCAGACAATGGAACACCTATTAAACTGCCACCCTGCTTACCACAACCCTGCTACATCACATGCATCTGCCACGATTACACCCCATGTGCCAGAGCCTGTGTTCTACAGTGGCTGGGAAAAGTGTAGCGACACGAGAGAAGATGATCATGCTAACATAATGTTGGCACATCAGACTGACTGAAATGTTATCTTTTATTAGTAATGTTGTCAGTCATTGATGATTTTTGGAAATGAAAAGGCATAGAAGTTGTAGAAAGCAAAATGGTAATCTGCCTTTGTACTGTTACCAAGAAAATTACATGGATTTATTTGTGAAGTCACCAGGGGCTGAATTAAACTCAGACTTTTATACACCTACAGATAACTGCATATATATGCATAATGTTTTCTTAAAAGCAAGCTGAAAGTGTAATGTAGAAGAATAAATACAAATTCATTTGATGGTTGCAGGGACAGTGAAAGTCTGGGACCCAAGACAAAAAGATTTTCCAGTTGCCAATATGGAGCCAGCACAAGGAGAGAGTACAAGAGACTGTTGGACAGTTGCCTTTGGTAGGTCTGAGTTTCTAATTTGTTCATGCCATATAAAAATTGATCATGGAATTTATCATGCTTTCCATTACTTTGTTCTCTGAATGGCTGTTTGCACTTTTTTAAAAAAATTGGAAAAAGTTTTTAGATTCTTACACAAATGTAATATTTCTCTTATATTCATTAAAACAGCCTGTTTTCAGGCTTCAGTGTTGAGATGCAGACATTTGTATGCAGAATTTGTGCTATATTGAAATAATAAATTGTGCATGGTCCAAAGCATTTCTTCAGAATAATTTTCAAATCACCCAACGGTATTATTGAATATCACAAAATTCCTTTTTTCAGATGCTCTGACACAGAAAGCAGATAGAAATTATTTGGGAAAGTTGAAAATTTTGTTTGAAATGCAACCTGTCAAATTATTCCTCCAGAAATTAGGCATTAACCTATTACCGTTAATCCTCTCCCGTATCAAACAGCCAATTTTATATCAAACAGCCAGCTTAAATATTCCAAATCTTGTTATTCAAAGGCAAAAATATGTGCATTAATGTCTTGTTTGAAATAACATATAAATTCTGCAATTGCTACTTCTTTTGTTTTAATTCTATGTTTTCTGAAATGAAATGATTTGTCTTATCTCATTACAAAACTGTTTTACTAGAAATACAGTATATTTCCTTAAAATTGGTGTACAAACACAGGATTGTTAGAATAAAGTTTTGGTTATTGTTGATTCTTTATCTGAATAATCTCATCTTATTTTAATTAGGCAACGCATATAATCAAGAAGAACGGGTTGTATGTGCTGGCTATGACAATGGGGACATCAAGTTGTTTGACCTTAGGAATATGACATTACGATGGGAGACCAACATTAAGAATGGGGTTAGACTTTTTTTGTCTTCAAAGTTCTGTGGGGATAGGTACCATTTTAGAATTTCTTTTTGTAAGTTAATCAGTTTGTTTTATCTGACGATTAGATTATCAGTATGGTCAATCTATAATGGAGTGTTATGCCAAACCAAATACTCTTTAAAATAAACATGAAAATCAAAAGAAATTGTAGTTTCAGTGATACTATTAAATGGGAGATTCAGAAATATTGAAGTGTAAAATTTTGTGAAATCTTGCATAATTCTTGATTCCATTAGGGCTAAGCAGAGAACTAGAAAAGGATCCAGCTAGCTATCCTCTGTCTAGATTATACAACCTTGATAAAATGTGCTTCTAAATAAACTTGCATCATAGTTCTTTCTTGCAGTGTGTTATTCAGTTATAATTTATTGGTTGTTACTTTAAATTTCTAGGTCTGCAGTATTGAATTTGACAGGAAAGATATAAGTATGAACAAATTGGTAGCTACATCGCTTGAAGGAAAATTTCATGTTTTTGATATGAGAACTCAGCATCCAACTAAAGGTTTTGCTTCTGTTTCAGAGAAGGTAAATTGTTTTGTTTAAAAAGAGGTTGCTAATTTATACTCGGAGATGTTATGTTGCCACATACCACTAGGAGGGGATGGAGGTAGAGGTAGTTCAAAAGCATTCATGCCCTAATCCTTGAAACATTTCTCTTGTGCAAAGCTAAATTCAGAATGGATTGGAATATTATTCATTTAGCTAAAAGGTTAAAAGCCCTTTGAGATGTGGAGAACAATTTATCTCAAAATGCACGTCTAATCCAGAAAAAGGAGATTATGTTTGTATTTGTATCTAGCCTTCTCTGTGGAAAATGTACATTGAATAAGATGAATATCTCCCAGATGGAGTGCTACAACTGAATGAGCCACCTAGAAGAGTCAGATATGCATTTACATATTGAACTAAATTGCTAAGAAGGAATAATTGTGGTTGTGATAAATTCTGAATTGTCTAGTATTTCCAGAAGAACTGTAGAGAGAAAAATGCTTTATTTACCCTGAACTTTGTGAATTGGAAGAGAGACTTTTGATGCTTCTATTTTTTTCAGAGTTTGCCCAGGCAGACCTTCTTTGCATGCTCTGGCTGCCTCTCCAAAACTGTCTCACTTCTTTTTTTATTAAACAAATTAGGCAGTATCAAAAATCTGTCTCTTTCACCAATCTTGAAATGAAACTCCCCCAACTTCCATCTTCTCTGTAACAAGCGGAAAATGTAAGGGAAAATCTCTTACGTTTTATAGAGTCACAGGCATGGGACTGTCAGAATTACAACAACTTCCAAACTCAAGGGCTTGTGCTGCTTAGTGATTAGATAAATGTGTGCTCATTCTTTATTGCACATTAAATCTGGGGCATGAACATAATGTTTTGGGTATTTCTAATCACTCACTTTACTGATTTTCTTGTGTCTTGGTTTCAGTCAGTTATAGAAAATTACAAAATAAACCTCTTTATTTTCTCTCTCATTTTATTACATAATTTTGTTGGCAGGCTCACAAATCCACTATGTGGCAAGTTCGGCACTTACCACAGAATAGAGATGTCTTTGTGACAAGTGGAGGAGCTGGAAACCTTCACCTCTGGAAGTAGTAAGTATTTTACTTTCCATCAAAGTTATGTTTTTGAGTGATGCAAATGTTGTACCTCTTATAGAAGTACAGACATACAACATTACATTGCAAGTACTATATATTTACAGACTTACAATAGAATAAAATCATAGAAGTACACAAGTAATTAAAAGGCAAAACAAAAAAGGAGAAGTTTGAATAAAGAGTTTCTAACAGCAGCACGTTAAAAAACAAAACATTGATTAAAATTGCATGAACTCATCAGAGAGTAAAAATAGTACAAAGTAATATGATTCCAATTCTCTTCTTCCCCCCCCACCCCCCCAAATCAAAACAAGAAAAAGCAGGCAAACCTTAGTGAGATGCAAGTTACCACTGAGAGATCTACTCCAGGCCTTTTCTTTGAGCACAGCTCTTTCTTTTGATCTAACACGTCAGAAAGTGATTCAGAAAATAAAATGCAATGTCACTTTTGGAGAAAATGTCAGAAGGTAGAATAAAACAACTTACATTGTACATATTCATAAAGTAGTTTTGTTCATTTTATTTTCCCTACTTTAGTGAGTATCCTGCACAGCGCTCTAAGAAGGATTCAGAAGGAACAGAAATGGGAGTAGCGGGTTCAGTTAGCCTTTTACAGAACGTGACATTATCAACCCAGCCAATTTCGAGTCTAGACTGGAGTCCTGACAAACGTGGTCTCTGTGTTTGCAGCTCATTTGATCAGACTGTGAGGGTACTCATAGTCACAAAATTGAACAAAATTTGACAGGATATCTAACAACAAAAAACTTTCATGGGTGGCCTTGAACAAACTTAGAAATTTAATGAGAAGTCAGAAGATGTGAAAAAGTTTTCATCAACTGTGGATTTTACATTTCTAGAAAATGCACTTGTAGTTTAACATATTAAGACCTATTCACTGTTATAGATGCTTTTAAATCCAAACTACCTAATGTTGATAGTAAAATTGCACTATAACAAATTTTCTTTAAATGAATTATTTTAATTATTTTGAATTTGTAAGTACTTTAAATATCCTGTTTATTACTGTTTTAGATTACACTGATTAAAATCTGAACAACTGTTTTAATAGATTTGTTCTTTTGTTGACTACCTGTTTAAACATTAACGTGTTCAGATCAGTAAATATTCTGCCTTTAAAAACAAATGTCCTTAAAATGTGTGATTGAGATATTATAGATGTAATCAGATTGATGTCATTTAAATAGATGTAATTTACCTGATATATATAATTCTTAAGAGTGTCAAATAAAAAAATTGCCTTTGCATTATTTAAGTACATTAAGTACAGTGTATAATGATAGATGGTGTGAAACAGCCAAGATATATAGTCATCCTGTCCTCTAGTGGCAAATTGGGCATATTACAGAAAATTAAGCAAAATAAAACAGGGCTTGAGTGACATACTTTGAAAAAAAAATGAAGTCAGAGAAAAAATGATGTCAGAGAAGCTATCTATAGAATTTCTAAATTTCTCAATAATTTATTAAGAAATTGTTATCACAGTGGTTTGTATGGCTGCATGGACATATAACGGTTTGCATGACAAATTGAACCACAAATCACAGCTATATACCCTATACCTGTATCCTATAGATATTTGAACAGCACATTATGTGAAATGCAATTAATTGGATTAATTAAGCTATGATTAACCATGGATAAGAATTACATGGATATAATAACACTGAATACAGTTAGCCAATTGCATTTTAATCAAATGTGCTGGCAAACTCAAGTTTGGTTAGCTTATGATTCAGAGCGCCTTGTAAATCCAACAACAGCAACCATCATTTATTGTGCTCCCCAACTCAAGGATTTCTTAGATTGACTGAATGCTGCCTGGGCTAGGTATGGTTTTAGGTCTTTGCAGAACAAAACTGATTATGTGGGATGGGGTTTCTTTCTGTGTCTTGCCTTTCACGCGTGTGTCTCTTTTTTTGTCTGAAGCAAGTCATAACCACATTTGTGACCAAACTGGCATTGATAATTAAACGGGCACACCCCTGCAGTTTTCTAAGCATTTAATGTGGAAGCACCGTGTCCCTACTTTTCTTCCATGAGGGTTTTCAATTTTCCCACTCCAGTCTGCGCCCCCAAGAGTCCTGGGTGATTCCCCCAGTCACAACTAACCATACGACTGGATTTTTGGAGTGAAGGTGATATCCGAGTGCCCCGAGGAGCTGAGAAATAAGATCGGACTGAATTATGTCATTGCACACGCTTTCACACGACCGAACAAACCTTGAAACAGGCCAGGACCCCTTGGGGAAAAACTATATAATCCCTGAGGAAAACGCCCCACAAGCCCCAATGAATGAGGAGCATTGCAGCCTCTTCCGAAGGCTTTTAGGGGAGGGCGTTAAGCCGAGACAGCTCCTTTAGTAGCAGTAGCACTTAGGCTTCCTTTTTTGTTCCTTTTCCTCCGCGGACAATGCGCGGCCTGCCGAAATGCCTTCCACACAGGTCTACAAGTGGGAAACAACCACCTTCCCGTGCTTGGCTCTAAAATAATCACCGTTGCAAAGCAAGCCGAGCGGCTATTTCCTTGCCAGGCTTCTTCGCTCCTGGGCCAAACCCGGAGGGAGACGCCGTACGACGAAGGCAGCTTGATCCCATTCGCGGCTCGTGAAGCGGGGTGGGAGGGGAGAGGAAAAAGGATCGGATTGAACCGCCTTTCCATCTTTTTTTTATTTTTTCCCTTCTTCCCTTTTTTCTTTCTTTCTTATGTAGGAAGAATCCTCCATTCCTATTGCGGGATTAACCGGTCCGGAACAAATACTGTCGCTCCGCCTACTTATGTCTCGTCTTTCGCACTCGCCTCCGTCACGTGGGTGGCAAGGGGAGGCGAAGTCGGTGCGGGGTAGGTTGCGCCCTTCTTTTCGCGCGGAAGCGTTGCAGAAGGCTGGGTAGGTGGAGGGCGGGTGGCGCTTTGCCGCGGGTGGTTCGTTGGGCCACGTTGATCTTTTCCTCAGAACGGGGTGCGCGCGGCCCTGAAGGTTGGGAGCAGCCGCGGCCGGACTCTCCTTTTCCAGCCGCGCAAAGGACGGGCCAGCTGAACAGGCCTTTAAGGAGCAGGGGTCTCCAACCTTGGCCACTTCAAGACTTGTGGACTTCAACTCCCAGAATTCCTCTGCTAGCAAAGCAAAGCTGGCTGAGGAATTCTGGGAGTTGAAGTCCACAAGTCTTAAAGTGGCCAAGGTTGGAGACCCCTGCCTTTGAGGGAGACTACCTTTGGGGCTTTTGAGGGAGAGGTTACACCTTGCGGGGTTAGTGCCATCATTTCTGCCTTTGCTGGACAAAGGTACTTGCTAAGGTAGTGCTTTAGCTGGAAGTTCTGGTTAGTTGCTCTGATTGTGGCAGGTGACTGGATGCCTAATTTTAACCACTTTCTAGCCCCCTTTCTTATCCCCTGTATCACTTTGAAAAGCTGCTGCAATGGATTTGGGGGGATCTTGGAACAATCTGGGCTATGCCAGTATAAAGCACCATGTTGTAATATCTCTGAGAGACCGATGGGTAAAATAGAAGCACCCCATCTTGTATCAGTGGAACTGGTGCACTTTGGTCCACTAGAGCAAATCCAATCTCCAACATGATGCTTTATCCTCTACAGCAGGGGTCCCCTACCACCGAGCCCCGGACCGCTAGCGGTCCGTGGATCATTTTGTACCAGGCTGCAAAGAATGAATAATCATGATTAAAATATATATAAAAAATTGTTTTTAGTAAAGAAATAGTAAAGAAGCCCTTTACTATTGGGGAAGAATTGATTTTGCCGGTCCTTGAAAAAGTGTTTCTGAGTGAAACTGGTCCCTGGTATAAAAAAGGTTGGGGACCACTGCTCTAAAGTATAACTGAAAATAGATGACAAGGTGGAATGCAGTTTTTCAGTATTATTCAACGTGAAGGAATTGGATCAGTTTTACTTACCAGTTTCCAAAATAAAACTCTGGCTAGGTTCATACAACATTACATATGATAATGTTGTTTACCTGGTTTTTGCATGTCAGAATGTGGGAGGCTAATTAGTTAGGTTCATTCAATAAACCATGCTTAATTGAGGCTACACATTTGGGGTACACAAATCTGGATGGCCACAAAATGGCAACAAAATGGTAAGAATTGTCTGCTGTCATCTAGCGATTTGGATTTTTGCAGCTCAGATCTGGTAGTCCTAGTTTAAGTCATCATTTAGTGTAATCTGTGAACCCAGTTTGTTAAAGGTGTGTGTGTGTGTATTTCAACAAGCAAAAGTTACCAGATGTCAGAATCCATTTAGAGACTGTTTCTTGAAAAACCAATTTTATGCTTTTTGTTCTGCTTCACAATTGTACAGAGTCCATCAATTGCCATTTGAAACTATTGATTATGTGGTAGTTTCCTGAATGCTTACATTTTTATGCTTCGTAGGATTCAAGAGTTTTAATAGGACATGATTTTCCCTTATTTCAGTGTTGTGTTTTTTTATAATTGGGCTCTGAATGTTTCAAAAGTCTAGTTATGCAATCTAACCTTTGTAGTTTGTAAACCAAGATTTATGGTATATACACATCCAGCTTGTGGCTTATTCATACATTGGTTAAACATCACGGCTTAACAGAGGTTTGAATCTGGCCTATATATTAAATATTTGTAACAGTACCATAAAGCCTATGAAGTATATATTCAATGTATATTCAACTCTCAGCAGTTGATGTTTGGTAAATAGCAATTTGCAAGGGAAAACCCTTTTTAAATGTTGGCATTATTCATATTCCAAAAACCAATATTTAAAGAATCACCGAACTCAGAAAACAAAAAGATGTATTTTTAAATGTTTGCTTTGTCTCTTAAAAACCAAGAGATTTCTTTGGTCTCCATGTTGTATCCTAAGTAGTGTAATTGTGTGCAGTTTCATGATTTTGAAATATGCCTGGTGGTTTTACAATTTCCTGTGTCTTTCATAGTTCATTCAACATGTTTTATGAATTAGTAGTACCATTATTTTTCTATTTTTTATGTACGCACCACACTCATGTCACTTTGCTTAATTGGCATCCCGTTCAATTGTTTTCAGGCTTTTACAGATATGACTACCAATATTTAGATGGTAAGCCTCCTGTTGCAGTATAACCTTTCTAAATCCTCCATTTTGGTTGGGTATTGGTTTTTCACAGTTTCTCTTTTGCAAGCAACAGAGGGAAACATCCTCCATTGCTCCCTTCCAGTTGGGATTTGGAAGCATAGCACCCTTGACTGCATCTAATTGTATTGGTTGTATATAAAACTGTGTATAACTTTTATTTAAAAAAATATAAACAAAAAGTAAAACCTAACACAAATTACTATAAAGTGAGGAAGATACAGAAACATGAATGAAATGGCAAAAAATACAAGAAAATAAAGTTGAAGAAAAATAAGAAAGAATAAAGATAGAAGTGGCTTCCTATTTTCTTTATATCAGTTATAAGTACTTTATAAATTCTCTTTGTCTAAGCTACATCATGATTCTCTTCTTTCTATAATCTATCAAATCTTCAAAACTGTAAATCACAAGTTCACTTTTGCACCAAAAGTGCAAAAGACAGGAGGCTTCCTGACACCAATAAATGTAGATATTGTCTTTTCTCTAATCAAGAATTACATAATTGTATTTATTTTAGCAAAATGTATCAATTATTAAATAGCAACAGATTCAAATGATAACTTATTCAGCTTAGTTTCTCCATTTGGTATTAGCTTAATTATATGTTTGTCTTTCACTTTATAACTGGGAGTATTTAGAAACCCATAAATATTTTTTGGGTTTCTAATTACTGTTTTTGGTAGAATAGCCTTTTCAGGTGGTTTGTTGCTTATTTATCACCAGTGCTTCTATGCCAATTCAATTATGCAATGTTAAGCAGTTTATACCATAACATAGAATCCACATTAAGTAAATTAAAGGCTAGGTCACACTGGCCGATGGATGCAAAACGTATGCAAAAAGGACAGAGTGGACGAGCAAAATTTCGGCGGTGGCTCCATCCGTTGTTATCCACTCACAAAAGTGCCCCAAATTTGCATAAACAGAACGGAAAACAAAGGAAAGGAAAGGAACGGAACGGACATGGGGAGGATGTAGCGGGGATGTAAAGCGGATGTTCGTAGGAAGCCTAGCGGAGGATAAGGCGGATGACAAATCTGCAGGGCTTCCGGGGGAGAATAGCGAAACAGACACGTAGCGGAAGGGCGGATGCGTAGCGGATGACGTGGATGCATCACAGACGCCTATAGGATGCATAGTGGATGCGTAGCGGATGCAAAGCGTTCACTGTGCATGCAGGGAGGATGAATTGCATCAGCTCCGTGGATATAAAAAGGATGCAGCTCGCAAGCAGTCACCATTCAGAGGAAAGACCTGCTGCCAGAGACATCTTGAGAGAACACCATGGGGAAGAAGAGGAAGCCTGTGCCTACTCCTGCAGCCCTGGCAAGAAAGGACAGAACCACCATCCCACCCCTGGCACTGACTGAAGCTGCTGGTGCTTCTGCTGCTGCTCGCTGGTGCTCCTGGTGTTGCTGCTGGTGATGCTTCTGCTGCTGGTGGTGGTGCTTCTCCTGCTGGTGGTTGGTGCTTCTCCTGCTTGCTGCTGCTGTGGTGGACCAGCCCCAAGGCCCTCAAAGCCCTGCTGCTGAAGGCCCTGCCAGAGGGAGGAAGAGGCAATCGAAGGAGAAGGGAGAGAGGAAACAGTACTCCATTTCCGAGGACCATGAGGAGGAGGTGCTGGAATGGCTGAGGGAGAACGAGTACCTGTGGAGGAAGGGCCACAGGCTCTATCGCGACACCAAGAGAAAGCAGGCAGCTTGGAGAGAGAGGCGGAGAGCCTGGGCTATACTTCGGATGTCTCCTGGGTGGTGGAAGTACATGCACACCTGGTATGGCAAGCTGCACCTGAAGAAATCCGGGCAGGCCGCTGTCAAGCTCACTGACCAGGAGACCTATGTCATGGCCAAGTGCAGCTTCCTGGAGGGAGAGGTCCCGCCACTGAGGAGCAGCCCCTCTGATCAACCCTTCCCTCAGACAGCCCACAGGTGTCTTTGGAGGGCCCCACGACAGAGGGCCCCCCAACACCTGTACCGGAGGACGTGGAGGATCCCCTGTCTCAGATGGAGCAAGAAGAAGCAGCCACCAGGGACCAACCCACACCACCCCCAGCTCCACCTCCACAGAAAGCAGGCAGAGAGGCAGACTGGAGGGACAGAGCCACACTGTCCTCTTGGAGATCAGGGACACAAATCAAAGTCAGCACAGATCTTCTCTCCAGCTGGTCCAACTTCGACATACCATCCCTCGAACCGCAAGCCCTTCATCACTCCGTGAGCCAGACCCTCATGGATATGCCCGAGGCCCAGTACCAGGTGATGAAGGAGAGGATCACAGCTCTTCTGCACCACCCTCAGGCCCAGCTGAACCTGCTCCTACCCACTCCGGTCTGCTCCACCACCCCAGGCGATGTCACAGCCCTTCCACAGATTTCAAACAGCCCCCTACTACCAAGGCTACGAGTACCAGGACTTCCCACAGCAAGAGGCAGCCCTTCCCAGTCCAGGCCCAGCTGACACAGATGCCTCACCTCACCCAGCTGCAGACCAGACAGCCCCACTACACTCCTCCTTCCTCCACCCCCACGCCAAGCCCGTCGTCAGAACATCTGTCATCAGTCTTGGGCCTCACATCCAGGTACTTGATGAAGGGCCTCTCAACCTCATGGGACTGAGTCAGCTCTCTGAGAGCTTCCTGCACACACACATCCCCTGTTGTACTCTCGGGGCCAGGCACCCCAATGGCGCCTCAGACCAGCACTCCAAGCCACAGCCACCTCCACATGTGGCATGCCTCAGAGTGACTGAGAAGACTGCCAGAGGACTGAGTTTGTACCTGTTCACTTTAATCTTTGCTTAAGACACTTTACTTGGGTCATTTGCTTTTTTAATAAAGTCATAGTTTGTTATTAATAAAGGTTATCTTTGCTTAACACACTTGGTTCATTTTTTTTTACTTATAAAGTGTTGGTTAAAACTTTGAAAAAATGGTTAAGCCTTTGCATGCTTGTGGGATAGGTAAGGATAGCTGTGGGATGGGTAAGGATAGCTGTGGGATGGGTAAGGATAGCTGTGGGATGGATAGCTGTGGATGGGTAAGGATAGCTGTGGGATTGGTAAGGTTAGCTGTGAGATGGGTAAGGATAGCTGTGGGATTGATGACCCCAGTGCAAGGCATAGTGGGACTGTATGGTCCACCCTCCAGCTGCCACACATATGGTCCTTTAATTAATCAAATAACAATTTATTCATTGATTCAACACATTTCAAAAATAAAACTCCTTATTAATGCCCTATTCATTGTAAGCGCCACTCACACATACATGGCACAATCTCATCAGTGTGATGAAACAGGCTCAAGGAAGCATCCATTAAGCATCTACCATCCTGTCTTGCCACTCACTGCTACAGCTGGGGAGTTGCACCAGTGTTTAAGGAGGTTGCGCTGCTTCTTCCCTTCACGTGAAGCTCTGTTGGGGCCTTGCACATCCACAATGTCTATCAGGTTTTATCCTTGCCTCCATTCACAGGCTCCATGTCCCCATTGCCTTGTTGACGGGTCCACAAGCCTGTTCTGCAACACTGGGTAGCGGGTGCGCATGAGATTGTGCAGGATGCAGCAAGCTTCCACGATGCTCCTCACAGTTCTGTGCGGCGATCTGCATGTTGGTGAGAAGTACCTGGCTGTTGCCAGGATGCCAAAGGCGTTCTCCCACCACCCGTCTGGCCCTGGACAGCCTGTAGTTGAAGATCCTCTCTTCACAGATGAGGTATCTTGAACTCTGGGCTTCAATGAGGTAGGTTCTGAGGGAGAAGGCGTCATCACCCACAATGAAGTAGGGCATATTCTTGTGTGTCATTGGGTAGGGGGTCTGGATCTGGAAAACCCATGATGAGGTTGCGTTCCAGCCCATCCTTGAGGTGACTGGCAATTGTATATCTGGGCATATGACAGATGAACCCGTGTTGCTGAAGCATCGATCGATACATGACTTAGTCAGCTCAACACTATGGCATTGACGGATGATAACTGATAGAAACCCCTGTGTTATAAAATTGGACCCCTGAGTTGGCTGCTGAGCTTGTAGGCCATGTGCTTCCATCTATGGCTCAACCGGTGTGGGGTAAAGTTCCACACTCTGATACCACTGCTCTGCAACTTCTCTCAATCCTTCTTCAGTGATGGGACACTGGGGAGCTCTCTCCGATATTCTTCGATTGATGGCCTGCAACCATTCTCTGACCACAATGCTAATTGGTTTGTGTGGCACCCTCCTAGGCATACTGCGATGTATTCTTGAATGTGTGGTCCAGGAGCCAGGTGGTGCAAAAGTCTAGTGCCACCTTCAGTCACACAGGGTCCCAGGCTGGGATGAAGTTGGTGTTTTGCCTTGAGTAACCTGGTCTCAGACGCTCCACAACTTCGCGAAGACATGGCTTGGTGACATCCTCATAGTGAAGTGCTGTGAATGCAACTGAGTGTCTTCACTTCCTCTAGCTCCACACGATCAGCTTAGTCATATAGTCTCAAACTCCGCTCTTCTCCGATCATCAGTTCAAGACCCACACAGATCTTGGACGATCTCTTTTCCTTAGCCATAGAATAGGTGGAAACAGTCTGAAGAGGGCTTGCGTCTTGTTGTGAATGATCACAGCTTTCAAAAGGAGTGATGCTCGATATCCATGGTGGAGAGTGCAGTGGATGATGTGGAAGAAGCAAGACCAAGGCTGAAGTGAGGTCTTGTACACCCACGGGCTGCTGGACTGAAGCTGAGATCCGGGGGTGGCATTCCTCCCCGCTTTTTATATGGAAATATCGGTTTTCACACTAGGAGTCCTTCCACATACTCTAGACGCTCTATCCCTCAGCAGTCCTAAATATCTGAGAATGACCGTCCATATACAAAACGTTTTGTCCGTTTGTTAATGCTTTATATCTGAGTGCTTCGCGCTACATCCTTTCTATTCATGGCTACTAACGCTGTGTGGACTGTTCGTACCTTTCGCTTCCTTCCGCTTCTGCTGGAGTGGTATGTGAGTTGCGGCGGATGCCCTGAGTATGCCGAGTAGGATACCATGGACGTTGTAACGGATGACAACGGACGTAGAATGTTTGTTGCCCCGTATGTGTTTGCAAGATGTAGATCGTACGCTGGGTTGGAAAGTTCATCCGCTCGCAAAACAAATTGTGTCAGCTCTAAAGATCTTTTTGAGTGGATGAAATAGCAGTAGACTGGATGTTTGACGGATAGAGCGTATGAAAGACATACGCAGTGAGTACACAACGGATGCATCGCGTTTTCCAACGGATGGCAAGCGTTTTTCTCTGTTTTACATCCTCTTTGCATCCTTTGGCGCAATGTGACATGGGCTTAACATTCAGTGAATCCAAATGGTCAGAGAAAGTTCTGTACTTTTTGTGTAGATGGAAGTAAATCTGACTGTCCATGAGGACTTGTGATGTTGAGAGATTGCCATTTTGGGAGAAATCATCATGAACTTTGGTGAAATAAAATTTGTTTCATTATATGTGAAAATATTGTGCTGAGTGATACAAATATTTTTTGCATTTTTAATAAATATATTGACTTTCTAATTAACTAGAAATATTTTGCTCTGTCTGAAGATACTGTGATACTACTCTAAATGATTAATTGACAAACTAATCATTTCTCCATTTCAGTTTTCTTTTAAAAATTAAGTAATTGTTCTTCATTAACTGCAACAACATGTTCATACTGCCTTAAGTCATTATTTGTTTTAACTTTTTTGAAGTTACATCCCAACCTCTCCCATCAAAACTCTTTACATCACATTATTCATCATCAGTGTTTAAATCACATCATATTAGATCATGAAACATGATTTATCATTCACAGTTCATACATTGTGCAAAAGTTTAATATGAAATGTTTAGTTTTGGTTTTGTCTGTTTTATGAACCCAGCACTTTCATTCTCAAAGTATGAAATAACTCTTGATCAGAACAAACTTCATTTTTGAATATTGAAGGTGGGAATTCAGATCACACAGGGTGTCAATGTGAATGACTATTGTTGAGCAGATGGAGATGATGCAGGGTAGATAACCTTTATTTTTAAAAAGCTATTTTTTATCAGGATTTAAACTTAATATGCCTGTGTGGTCCTAAGTGTTGTGAAACAACCATGGTACTTTCAGTTTTTACTATTTCTCAACATATTAGTACTATCAGATTATTTATTAAAGAAGTACCTCCTATTCCAGAATAGATGTTCTGCTATGTCAAGTATTGTGCCTTGAGTGGTGTTTGACCATGTAACAGAGTCTTCATTTGGATGTTAATCTCAAATGTTACCAGATCTCCTGCATTTAAGAGGCATGAACACACTGCCTGTATCACACTTAAACCTGGCAATAGAACAAGTTCATTATGAAAGTTGTTGATACTACAGGTAGACCTCGGCTTACAAGCACAATTGAGCCCCAAATTTCTGTTGCTGACAAGACAATTTAGTGAGTTTTGGCCCATTTTACGACCTATCTTGTCACAGTGGTTAAATGAATCACTGCAGTTGTTAAATTAGTAACACAGTTGTTAAGTGAATTTGTCCTCCCCATTGACTTTGCTTGTCAGAAGGTCACAAAAGATGATCACATAACACTGCAATTGTCATAAATGTGAGTCAATTGCCATGCGTGTGAATTTTGATCATGTAACCATGGGGATGTTGCAATGGTCATAGTGTGAATAATGGTCATGAGTCACCTTTTTCTGTGCCATTTTAACTTCAGTGCCATTGTAACTTTGAACGGTTGTAAGTCAAGGTCTTACCTCTACTACCCTTCTTTGAAGGGTCCAAAAGTTCTTTATGTATCTTTGATTTACATCCTACAAGTTAAGGGCAGTGGTAGCCCTAATGCCATACTGTTTTGCTACTTCATGAATTGTATAGCTCGTGTTTTATATTGTTTCTATCGCACATGTCAATCCAGACAACTGTGACCTATTCAGTATGGTTTGGCACCATTTGCGAACAGTCTTTGTTTTCTTGTTTATTTCTTGGTACTTTTTCAGATAGTCAGTGTCTTCTTGAAAATGGATCCTTCTGAAGAAGACTACCCCACAGAGATTCACGATTACCTTTTAGCCTTTGAGACAGCTGTTGGTTCAGTAGATGCAATGTTGAAGACAATGATGTCCATATCTAGAAGCGAGCTCCTCCAGAAGGTAAGAAGAGGAGGAGAGCAAGAAACAGTTTGCTGATGTTTAATTTTTGCTTGGTGCCTTGATGAACTTGCCTGGAGAGACACCCAAGCTTGACTTTCTGCACATAGGCATATTTGTTTGATTATGATTCTTATAATTCTTTGTTATCCATTCTGATGGATGGGTTAGAGCTGTAGAACAATATATCTGGATGGTGCCAATTACAGAGTTACAGTTACAGAGATTTAGAAGAATAAATGAAAATGACAGGGCTCGGTGCTTTCTTAACATTTGAGTGGGTAATGCATAGTGACTAAACAGCAAAGTATATTTCATGCTTTCCTTGCCTCTAGAAGAGAATTCTGGTATGGAAAGTCAAAAATGTTTAATTTAGATGGATTTGTGCTACGAATCAAAGAAAGTTTTTTTTTTTAAAGTAAAGGAGTATATTAGGCATCCTTTGTTCCCCTTTTTAACCTGCAGCAACAGCACAAGATGCTGCCTGAGTTCTTGGTACAAGTACCTATGTACATCCAATTTGTCGTTTCTTTGAAGCAAAAAGGGAGCTCATATATCAGGAAATTTCACCCCTGAAGTCTTCAGCCTTTCAGTCAAAAATAAATTATGAGCACAACAGCTTTACAATACAGCTCTTTGACAGGTTCTCTGTCCAAACTTGTAGGCTGTGTTTTTAGAAGTCCTAGAGGAACAAAATGATGGATTAACATTGGCAGCCAAAACTGTTTTTGCCTTTTAATGCGCAGTCGTGATATTTTAGAGTCATGAATTGTGCAAAAAATGAGAAGTGGCAGGTAGTCTAGAGCAGGGTCCCTCAACCAGTGCCCACCAGAGGTTCTTGACTTTATTCCCATAATTCCTTAGCTGGCTGATGGGCTTCGTGAGTTCCTGCTCATCACAACTAGAAGGCATTGGAGGAGAGAATCAATTCAAACAAAGGTTATCTCATTTTTCAAGAAAGAACATATACTCTGTTTTAGGTGAGAACAAGGGCAGTATAATGAATAAAAGACTAAACTACAGCTAGGGAATCCGTATCTGAATCTTTTTCAAAGACTTGTAAACTCATTTGTTTGGCCTAGGTGAATGAATGTCTTGTTCTGCAGTATTAAGGCCTACCTTAGCTATGTATTATGAACATTACAAGGCATGCAAAGTGTATGTCACATTGCATGCTTTTAGAACTGCTCTGTGGAGTCCAAGTGGTCTCTAGTGAACAAACTTATTTCCGTTTAATTTTGGAGCTGATATTAAGCTTACTCATATACTGAGGTGTTTTTGAATTTTGAATAGCTATGTTTATGTTTATATGAGATACAAGATACAGAATATTTTAATAGACATCTCAAAGTCAGAACTCCCACTTGCTCACCTAGCTAGAGGTTAAATTCTGTTCATTCCCAATGTTCTTAAACTATTTGAAAGTATGATGTCAGAAACAAGGTGAAATTTTCAACCTGGAACTAAGGAGAAATTTCCTGACTGTGAGAACAATTAATCAGTGAAATGACTTGTCTCCAGAAGTTGTGGGTGCTCTAACACTGGTGGTTTTTAAGAATGGACTGAAAATGATTTGTCTGCAATGGTATAAGGAAATTACCTTTTCGTCACTGAGTGTCCAAAACGTGTGTGCATGACACAACCCCCAAAATGCAATGTGCATGCATCCCCGTGCATGCGCCCTGCCCTAGGCATATCCTCCACTCCACACATGTGCGTCCCTGCGCACGCGTGTGCATCCCCACCCATGTGCATGCACCCCACCTCCTGTGCATGTGCAGCAGAGACCCAAAGACCAGCTGGCCGGCAGGAGGCCTGCGTATATGCACAGCGGAGCTGAGTTGAGGCGACGGTTCTCATGCCCGCAGAGAGGGCTCTGCGTGCCACCTCTGGTATGTGTGTCATAGGTTTGCCATCACGGGTATAAGGGGTTTGATATTGATAGGGGGTTGGACTAGGTAGAAGACATCCAAAGTCCCTTCCAACTTCTGTTAAGTTAAAAATGTTTATGCTTGATTTCCCTTGCAAAATGCTATTGTCCATCTAGCTTCAGGTTGAGGAAGGAATGGCATTCTTGGGATTTCATCAAGGCTGTCATTTAATCTGATTATTAGTGCAAATTAAAATGTTATAAAGATAATTTTATCTTTCTCATTTTAGCTGGATCCTCTTGAACAAGCAAAAATAGATTTGGTCTCTGCTTATACATTGAATTCAATGTTTTGGGGTAAGTATGCAGAGTAAGAAATGTATAATGACATAACAGGTGAATTTTGTCTAATGGCATATTTAAACATTAATGATCTTTAGTACTCATAAGTTTTAATTTCCCCTTTTCATTATATTTATATTGCTATTGTGATATTTATGATATTTTATGAGTTTTGTTGGAATGTCAGCTGCCTGAATCTCGAACTGAATGATGTCTTAGCAATTAAATATCAAACTATTTTGCTACTTGTGTGTTAGCAAATAAATAAATAAGCAAAAAAACTATTTCTTGTGTAGTTCCTTATACCTGCATTTAGTTTTGTAATACAAAAATATACTCTTTCCCCAAGTCTTAAACATTTTATGTTTTGATTATTAACGATTTGGCAAAGGACTTTTCCAGTCATGTAAGTGATAATGTATTTCTGTAGTTTAAATACATAGTGAACAATATATTGCTATATCTTGCTAATTAATTCTGATAACCATAAATTCACTTTGCAGTGTACCTTGCTACACAAGGAATAAATCCAAAGGAACATCCAGTCAAACAGGAATTGGTAAGTTTCTTATGTTCTCTACCATGCAAAATTCTTCTCATGTTGAGAAAATGGTTTGCAGAATTTTTGTGAATTCCAAACAAAGTATAATTTAATTAAATATTAATTATTGCACGTTACAAATGCAGTTTTCATTCTGCTTTTTCCACAAAGCATGAAATTGTCAGAGTAAGAAAACATTGCAGTACAGCTCTGTCATATTGTTAATCACCCCTTAAAAGTCTGTTTGGTTTAACTGCCAGTCAGTATTGTGACAGGAAAAACTGTGAAGGTAACAGAGTAGCATTGGAGCACAACAAACCTGTGTCTCAGCGTAACCTTTCGATATTCATGGTAGAGAACACAGATGGTACTATGAATCACACTTTTTGCTGCTTGTTTGAGGGATCACTTTGTTGCAAATGTTTGTAGCAAAATGCTGGACTGCTACTATATATCTGGGTTGTAAAAATCTTGATGACCTGTAGATGGCAGCAAAACGGGGCTTTCGGTATTTCTTTGTTGCCCTTTAATAGGTTATCCAGAGTTTTGCAGATCAGATATGGTAGCCCTGAGACAAAACTGCCATTGGAGCTAATCTGTTCTTCATCTCATTTGTTTACCTTGCAAAACCTTGAGGAGTAATACCAAGGCATAGGTTTTGCTCAAAATGATATTGTCATTTTCAAAGTAGATGTTTTGATCTGAGTTCAATTCTCAAATAAAATGATCCTTTTTCATTTTTTTTAATAGTTTGAATTTTGTGCCAACTGACTCTTTCCTTGCGGAGTGGAAAATGTTAACGTGTCTAATAATTATTTATAACTTCCAGTACAGTATGTTTTCCTATAAATACTTGGACTCGTGTTAATCTCTAAGGCTACCTTTTCTTACTCCTGCCTGCCTTTAAAAGTATCATGTGTTTGATTTACTAGCAAAGACGGGAAAGATTCCCCCTCCCCTACTCCAAACCCTCCATTAATTCATTTTCTCAGCAGTAAAGAATCCAGTTCAGCAACAAAGCTAAAAGCTTTTTTGGCACCAGTTATATGTGTTCTGTCCAGTAATTCTGCATTAGTGACATATTTACTGCCTACAATAAATCTTTGAGGTTTGTCTTATAATCCATTTAGAAGCATGAGTAGAGTGTATAAGGCTGGATATCGTAGAAATTCTGCTGACTTGAAGAAACAGATCAAATGATTTAGCTTGGCAGACAGAAAAACTACAGATCAAATCTACAGTTGGCTACCAGAATTGTTACGTTGTGTATATATTACACCTATCCAGATATGCTGCATTGTTAAGACAATAAAATGGTAACTACAAATACAAGTAATAAAAAAAACCAATTACACAATAAAATTCATAGGGAAATATAGATATATACATATTTACATACTTGTTTGTGGCAGTACATTGCTTTTTTTTTTTCCTAAAGCAAAACTGCTTTTGCTCAAGATTGACCAAATTGCCACTCAATTTTTTAAACTCCTTCCCAGGTCACATCAGTATGAAAAGTATGTCATGCTGGTGAATCACCATTATATTTGCTGTTATCTTGAACTTCTTAAGAGGAAAGCAGTTATTCTTCAGCTTCTTTAATTTCTTACAGATTTTATAACTTATGCACTGTGAAATGTGTGTTATTTCCTTCTAAAGTTCAGTTTAATATCCATGTTGTACATCTAAAAGACCAATCAGCTAGTCCTTTTTATTTTGCTATTAGCTTGATTCTAAGAACTGACTTCTCATCTGCCTGGAGAGAAAAGTATATTTTCAGTTAAATAATTATTTCATGTTGCCTGAGAATTCATTTTGTGTATCATTTCTTGCTGGCTCTTTTTTTTTTAATTGACCTGGTTGCTACATACAGGACCATGTGTACAAGTCTGTACAAGCCTTAATTTGTACTGCCCCTTGCAACAAGAAAGAACATTTATCTTGGTTTGTTATTTATATATGAATCAAGAACCATGCTATAAATCAGACTCTGATTTGTTCAGTTAAACAGTCTATGAGTTAAGCCAAATATTTTGTGATATATTTAGTGACTGAGTTGGGGTTAATAAAGTGACAATAAAGAAATTCAAGGCCCAGCTAGAGGCTTATCCACATATTAATACATTGTGATTTAGGATTAAGTGTGAATGTAGTCACTAACATATTGGTTTGGTTTGCAGGTTGTACTAGCTAGACCACACTTTGTTGAATAAGATACAAGGACTAGATCCACACAACCTAATCCAAAATAAATCATGCCCCAGTATGAAGAATGAAACCAGCCTTAGACTTGTGTTCTCTTCTGAACAGTGGCTTCCATAATCTTGGAAAGCACTGCACAGTGTTTTCCAACCACTTTTCTGAAGTCTGAAAGATCTGATCATTAATGAAATTCAGTGCCTATATATATTCCTAATTTGAGGCACCTTATTTGAAAAATTAGTCTTCTTTTGGTGCTCAGAGTAGAGTATGAATTTCTTTTCTTACTGTTCCCTTCTGAAACAGGATCCGTTCTTTAAAAGTGCTGCAGGTATTCCTCATCTAGTGACTACAATTGGAACAAGGAAGTTGGTTGTTAAATGAAGTGGTCACTAAGTAAAATGGCACTTTAACTGCCATCTTAATTATGAGTGATCACTTCACTAAATAACACAGTTGCTAAATGAGGACTTTTGCAGTAATATTATAATTAACTATTATGAACATTAAAAGCAATATAAACAACCCTTGCAGTGATGTTTCAGGATGCAGTATTGCATGACTGATGAACATTCCTGCCTTATTCTGTGATTTGATTAATGTATCATTAGTATAACAAATGAAATGGAATTCAGACAGATTTGGTTGAGTTTTGAAATCTTTATTTAGGTAATTGTAACATAAAAGGCTGTATTAAAAGAATGTATTTTTACAAGTAATTTTATCAAAATAAATTTGCACATTTTGTACAAAAGGCAGTAGTACTAAGATTTGATAGCAGACAAATTTAAAATAAAGCAATTGCTTTGATTGAATGAATGGAAATCATTTAATTTTCCAGAGAGAGTTGCAATCACAACTGGGTGATTACATTTAGCAATCTCTAAATTCCCTTCAAAGAAAACCATAATTAATCCATCAATTTATATTTATTTTGTCTATGTGTGTGTGCACACTTGCGCCCATGCATGTTGGGGAAGGGGAAGTAAAAGATGGTTTTAATTGCTATTAAAATATTTAAAAATATTTACAGAAATAGGGCATTCCTCCGTTAAGGGAATGAATGCTGATAACTTGGATCAAAAAATTATAATTTATGGATCCTTTTTTTTTTGCCAGAGAGTCTCCTAAACTAGGTTACTGATAATTCAGGAGTCTCTCCCCTAAATCTAAAAAGGGATGAAATAAAAGGAAGGATTGAAAGGGAAGGGTACAAGTTCAATCAGGAAGCAGTTTTTAATTTTATATCCATTTTTAATAGCCAGGTATTATACAATTGTAAGTTCTTGATCATCTTTTCACAGCTCACTTGAAAGGAAGAAAAGGACCAAAAAAATCTGATTATTTTTTAGTTGAGCTAGTGGTGCAGTTCTACTTGCTGTCATACTCTTTCTTATATCTTTGACAGAATGATTGAGATAAAGTAGAGTAGAAGCATGCAATATGAATCAAATGAAATGTTGGTCCTACTGTTCTAGTGGAAGAAAAATCTTCCATTTCTTTCCCAGTTCCAAAAACAATCCTTTTCAGAGATGCTGAGGGCTACCTCAGAAGTCTGGCCTTGGGGCAAAAGTGATGGCTGAGAGCATGGGGAAATTAACTGAGACCAAAATGGAGGTCAAAGCTGTCTTCCTATTTTGTACATGACTGCTTAGTCTAGACATGCATCTGTCAAAGGAAGCAGAGTTCTCTTGGATTTACTAGGGCTTTGTCTGGTCCACACTGCTTTATACTGCACATAGCAGCTTACCTAAGTGGCTGCTTCTTGTTCTGCTCGTAAAAGCAACACTTAACAACACTTCAGCCATGCTAGCATATCATAAGAAGAACCATGGTGGGTCAGCAAACACATATTCTGATTCTGAAATGACAATTCAGATGCTAAAGATTCCTAGTCCTGTTATTCAGCAAAGGACTTAGTGGAGCATTACATACATAAGTTATTACTGTGGAAAGGAGCCATTGATCAGTTAACTGATTATTAACTGATTATTTCAATGTCATTCTTAGCAATCATGTTGATAGACATGCTCCAAAAAGATATTTTCCATCCTGGCCTTTCAAAGCTTCTGGTGGTATATCCATTGTAACTGAACCCATTCACCTTGATGTTGTTTCCTTGTCTCTTTCCTGTTAAATGTTGCTATTATCTTCACTACAGCTTTTGCAAATTGTATATGTCAAGAAAATACGATGTTATCCAACCTGAATTTCCCATTATTTATTAAACAACATTGATTTGTAGTGTTAAGAGGAAGGGGGGGGGAACTACCTTAATGATTTACCCCAAATATAATTTTTACCTCTATTTTGCTTTTCTTCTAAAATAGGAAGCTCTATTTTAGCCTTTTATGTTAGGATGGTTGCTCCAATTCCTTAGGGATCATGAAGGTTTTGCATGTATTTTTTAGCAATGCAATATCTTTTTTCAGTATACAGATGGTAAATGTAATTGCACAATAGATTTGGAGCAAGTCACTTTTAACAATTTTACTTCCTTCAGATTTGCAACTTCATGCTTTTTAATAGGTGCTCAGTAGATTGAAACTGTCACGTGCTCTGTGATGTCCAAATCTATTTTTTCATTAATATATACATATACATATATGTGTCTGTGTCTGTTTCAACCCAATGTATATTGCTTTAAGCCCATGTCACACCGAACCAATGGATGCAAAGAGGATGTAAAACAGACAAAAAACCTTGCCATCCGTTCGAAA
>BHFT01037759.1:0-15909 GCA_004320025.1 Laticauda laticaudata
TGGAACATTTTGCTCGTCCGTTGTGTCCTTTTTGCATCCGTTGGCTGGTGTGACATGGGCTTTACACTATGTTGTAACGTGAAATTATTTAGGTTTTAATTTGTGTATTCTTCCAATTTGGAGATAACATTTTGGTGTTTATCCACTGTTTCACCTTCTTTTAAAGAACCTAAGTGAATTGGGGTCCGCATTCTCATGTAATCTTGCAGAAGAACTCAAGATATAAAACACTCTGACTCTGTTTTGTAATGGAATATATGAAAATTTTTACACAAACTACACTTTATTAGGATTAAAATTAAACCTCTTCTTTGGAATTGAGAACAATCGATACTTATTATATTTGCTGAGGTTACAACAATTCGATTCGGTTGGTAGTTTTAAAACCTGCCTTTTGATTATTTTGGCCAACTTCAATTGAAGGAAACACCTAAGCAGAATCAGATGTCCTTTCTATCTGTTATATTAGCAATAACGTTTGAGATTTGGATGATCTGAAAGAAAGAGAGTAGCTCAATAACATGGGCATTTCACAGGTAGAGCACTGCTTAGGACAGGACTTTCAAACTCGCAGCCCCTGTGGGCTGGATGTGTCATGCACTGGCCACACCTACACCCAGTTTAACGAAGGGGGAAAAAGTCACAATATGCCACATATGACACCACACATTTGACACCCTTGGCCTAGGAGATTGCTGTAGATAGGGGCTCATACAGAGAATTGTTCACTCATGTAACCAGTAAAACTTCCTCATGCAACCTCCTTCAGGAAAAGGCCATCTTATTTGGATTTTTTTTTAATGTATCCCTGATAAAACTTGCTCAACATTCAAAACTCTCTATTGTATTTTGAAATACTGCTTGAACGTCTCAATAATTTCACCATTAGCCTTTTTTTCCCAGCTGACTTGAGTTTGAAAATATTTCTGCTCTTTTTGGTATGATAGAAAATGGGGTTTTTTACATTTTCATGTGTTTCAGGAGAGAATAAGAACATACATGAACAAAGTAAAAGAGATTGAAGAAAAGAAAAAAGCTGCCAAGCTGGATAAAGGCGCAGCATCGAGATTTTTACGAAATGCACTGTACGAACCAAAAAGCAAACCTGCAAAGAAAAGTCCCATTCCAGCCAAAAAGAAAAAAACTCATTAGAATCTCCCTGTTTGATATGAATTAGGATTCTTTTAATAAAGTTTTATATGTAATAAAATGGCTTTGCTATTTCTATTTTTTCCTCCTATAACTTTTTTTTTTTAAAAATCTGATCTTTATTTTTATTTCCAATAGAAATGATGGATATCCAGAAAAGGTTATTCACAAAATGACTGGTAAAATAGCATTTTTTAATTTAAAATCTTCAGTATTTCACAGACAGATATGTCACTATCTGTCTGTCAAGTATCATGTTCCAATCTACCCATATTTGTCCCAAAGGTGCTTTTTTTCCAAGAGGCAATTGGACTTTCTGGATTTTCTTTGAAGATGTTTCACTTCTCATCCAAGAAGCTTCTTCAGCTCTTCTTTCAGCTTCTTGGATGAGAAGCAAAATGTCTTCAAAGAAAAACCAGAAAGTCCAGTTGCCTTTTGGAAAAAAGCACCTTTGAGACAACCTGTCAACCCTGAAGTTGGCCTGACTAAGGCCATTTTGAGACTTCAGTGTTGACACACCAGAAAAGAGAGATGGGGAAGGGGGAATAGAGATAGTTGGGGTGTTCTCGTGGGAACCCAGGGCATTCCTGCAGGTGTTCAGAAGGAAGGGACTTGAGTCACCTAGCAACTGGACAGTATCCTGATTGGACCATGTGACTGACTGTTTTGAGAAAGTGACAAACTCACTTTTAATTAGGTGAAAACTGTGGGAATATTCAGAGTCAGTTTTCACCACCCTGTGCCAATATGACAGATCCAATAAACCTATTCTTTGAGGAAATTGCCTGCCTCAGAGTTTTGTTTGCTCTGTGTATGTTACTTGGAACACTGATGTAACCATGACCTGGATGACTGGGAATCTCCATAGATACCCAGATTTGTGTTTGGGACATTTTTAGAAATATTTCACATGGTTATCTTTTTCCATCTTGGATCTAAAAGAACATGTACATAGTGCAGTATAGTTCTTCAAGTATTAGATTAGGACAGAGAAGACTCAAAAGTCCACCTTCAATCATAGAACTCACCGGGTGGCTTTGGGTTGATCACAGTGTCAACCCATTCATTCATTCGTTAGATTTAAAGCTGCCTGACTTCAGAGCAACTCTAATTCATAGGGGGGTGGTGGTGGTGGAAAATTAGATGAGGGAGTGATATGTATGCTGTCTTGCTTGAAGGAAGGTCAAGATATAAATCTGATGAATTAAGGAGGTATGTTAAGAGAAAATTCATCAGTGCATGCAGGCTCTCTGTCAGTGTTTAAACACATCACTTACTTGGCATGAGGTGTTGGACTGGTGTTCTGGAGGAGAAACTAACATTGCAATATATAAACAGCTGTATTTATCAAGTTCCTTCAAATAATCTAATGGAAGGAAGGCTTTAGCCATTCAGTTTCCCTGCTGTTCTAGATGAACTGGATGGCTGTTAACTGCATTCTGCTCATTTACTGAAATGTCAATTAAATCATACCCCTCTCCAAATAAAGCTAATTGTCATGCCTCCCTTCCTCTCTCTCTCCCTCCCTGATTAAAAAAATATAAACAATGTCTGTTACTTATTATCTCTAAACATTGGTGAATAGTTGAAATGCAAGAATTCTCAATTCATATCAAGATCAGAGTATTTGCCAAAGTACCCACAGGATACTCTCATCACTTCCAACATTACACCTCATAAATTTGACTCCTAAGACTTCAAACATGGAGGATATGTAGGCCATCACAAACGATTACACAACGCTGCTTGGGGTTCGAGATTTACAATATAGTGCTGTGTAGCAGGATGTGATTGTTTATTTTAAGTAAAAATATTGTCAATGTTCTCCTTCTGTAAGGTAAAATGCAAGCATTATATGGAATACATACATTGGACTTATTTTAAAATTTAAAAATAGGGAACTTCTCAGAGGTCAGATGAGGTTTCCAGTAGGTTATCCTTTCCTATTCTCCATGAAAATGGAAGTTTGTTATTAGGAGGGTATTTTCTTTGGAAAAGAGTACCATTATTGATGCTCTGTTTCAGTGTCCTACTGTGGAAAGCTGGCCATGCACACTTTATGCTAAACATAATTAACACTGGACACCACAATTGCCAGCAATCCAATCATATAAAGTAAATAGACTCATACGTATTTACAATTGACTGGGGGAATGGCTAGCAGGAACACTGAAACTTGTCTTGCCTCCTGAGTTTTTCATGATCTAAGTATTTTTAAGATTATGTGCAACTTCAGGACTAGGAACTGTATAAATAATAAAGGATCTTGGGATGCTTAAAAGCATGAGGAAAAGCCACATTTTTTGTTTGAGGCTTGTTAGAAATCAGCCTAATAAGTTGCTTTTTAAAACAAATATATTTAGTAAACATTAAAATATAAACTAATATAAAGAGGAAAACAGAGAAGGGGAATAATAGATTAAAAAGTGACCAAAAAAATACACCAAAAATATAAAACAAAACTGACCCTTAACTTTTTCAATGCAAATATAGGAGTACAATATAATAACCTCTCTCTAGTTTAAATGAAAGCCAATATTTAAACTTGCAATAGCACTTAAACTTATATATTGCTTCATATGCTTAACAGCTCTAAGCGAATAGAGACTCAGCGTATTGTTCCCAACAATCTGGTTCCTCATTTTACTCACCTTGCATGGATGAAAGGCTGAGTCAACCTTGAGCCTGTTAGGATCGAGCTCCAGACTGTGAGCAGAGTTTGCTTGCAAATCGGAGAGATATTTGGACATTTATTTTATTTATATGGTACTACAATCTGCTGGTATTAATTTTCTTTAGCTTTTAGTCTCTGAGTATTTTCCTACACTTTTTTCTTTTTAATCTTTTTTCTTGTTTAGTAACAAGCTTTTCCCCAGCCAACTATATCTTAACACGATTGAATAAGCATTAAGTAGTTATCCAAATGTATGGTGGATGTGGCTTGGTGGTCATGTGACTGTGTGAACATGGCTTGGTGGTCATGTTATTGGCTGGGCATGGCCAACTCAACATCACTCACACTGAGACATGCATCTCCTCGCCTGGCCTCTCGTGACTGTAGGGATGCTGCAACAGTTGTAAGTGTGAAAAATGGTCATAAATCACTTTTTTTCAGTGCCACTGTAACTTTGAATGGTCACTCCACACAAGCAAAGTACCAGCAAAGGAGGGGGGAAAAAGGAGGGGAAAAAAAACTCCAGAGAAGTTCCTGAGACAGGAAGTCTTGTCCTGCCAAGAACGTAATAAGGATCAACGGAGAGGCAGTTTCTGTAAGCAACACCAGAATNAAGCAACACCAGAATGTTTCCTTCCTGCCTTCCTTACAGGATTAGGCCAGTAATTTCTTCTAACAACCAATTCTCCGAACTGCTTAGAAAATTAACAACCGGTTCTAGCGAATAGGTGCGAATTGGTAGAATCCCACCTCTGATCCCCTCCCAAACACATTTGCAAAAGATCAACCCAAGTAATTCAAAATCCACTGCTGAATAAACGGGAGGTCAACTCACAGCTAAAATATAAGATTTCAGCTTTGCACAGAATGCAGGTAATTTTAAAACTGGGCTAATACAGAATATTAAGAAAACTCCATGACTGCATTGAGATAATGTTGTGACACTTCTCTGCATTATTTTAATGTCTTGAAATATCGTGTCCTTCCCTGAATGGGCAAAGAGGCTATTTCTTTTTTCAGTGGTGTACCATAATATGTGTTTTACAAAAATTTCTTTTTTAAAAGGTTCTTTTTAATAAACATAAATCAAGATTAACATACTTTATGCAAAGCTGGATTTTTTTTTAGTTAGAAATTATTGAATCTCACCTGGTTGGAAAAAAAGGTTTTCTTAGTTTCTAATCTGAAACCTTAGCCACTTCATTAAGCTGGTTCTATGCAATTTAAAAGAATTTAAACAGAGAGAACTCTATACCAATGAAAAATTGGGGGGGGGGAATGGTTCATGCTGGGGGAGCAAACATAGGCGTGTGATATGCAATGTGTAATGCATAAGTGACATTTCTGGTCATCTTGGAAAACCAAGATTATACCTGCTCTCTGATTTCCCATGTCTTGTTGGCATGACACATGTGATTTTATCTTTCCCAAAGAAAAATAAAGATGGTAGACAACAGCTTGCAGTGTTGACCCATAATATGTAACGTGGAGGTTAAGGCAAGGATTATGAGGTATGTGTGTTTGTGTCCAATGCCACATCCTCCCTTTGTAGATACAAAATGCCATCTGTACAGATTTAGTGCCATTCACTACAATCTGGACACATACAGCATCATAAAGTTTGTCACTGTGTTGGATTTTCTGCAGACCATTGGAGGTGTGTTATCAAAAACTTTGTTGGATGCAGTAAGCACACTGATCAATGCTTGGACAGGAAGCAACAAAAGTAAATTTCGAACTGCCAAGCTTGATGCAGGTAGTTGGTAGGTGGATTTTGCAACATCCTGTGGACATGTTCCTGCCAGCCATATGTGTGTGGTGTGAGTGTGTGCCAAGATAGTTGATGTGGCATTATTTTTTCATGCATAATTAGTGCTACATTTTATCCACTTTGTACAGTGTTTCCATTAAAGGCTCAGAGGGCTATTTCTTTGTTACCACCTTTATATGTTCCATGTATAATAATTTACTAGCACTGATAATGTTATCTAGTTTGGGTAAAGAAACATCTGCAAAAAAACAAGCAAACTCAGAGAGCACCAATGACTCATAATAATTTACAGACACTTCTCTTTCTTTCAGGTTCCTGAAGTTAAGAAAGAGCATGTATGTTCCTTAAGAAAAATTAGCACTTTGAAATAGCACTTCCTTTTGACAAAGAAGATGATGAATTGTTGACAGGGCATCAATCTTGCTGAAAGGGATATAGGCAGAAATTCTAGGAATCCAAATGGTTCAAGCTGCAATATGGGATCTAATCTTGAACTGGGCAGGACTCAGAGGCTAAGAAATAGCTGACAGATAGGAAGGAGAACAATTGGAACAAAGGAAGACCCAAGTTTATTAAATCCAATATGTTGGGACTTTGTGATTCTTCTTACATTTTTAACTGTCCTAGTTTGACTCTGAGGGATGGAAGGTAAATCAGCCTTCCTTAGCTGTTGCCTTCCAGGTATGGTGCAGTGCATTTCCTAAAGGCATGCTGGCTGGAGATGATGACAGTTAGAGGCCAGCATACCTGGAAGGCACCAGATTAGGAAGGTTGATATGGAATGACAAGTCTAGTCTTCTGAATTTCCCCTGAGGAAGGAAAAATGACTTTTTCCAAATATGTGGGCCTTAATAACAGATGCACTTTTGAGCATCTGTCTGGTTTTCTTAATCCCCACAGTTGCATGATAGGACTTGGATGGGATTTTGCTCAAACGGAAAAAGAAGGGTTGAATGTAATGTCACAATTGTTTGCTTTGCAGTGTGATTTCAAGACGTGTGGTGGAGAGAATCACAAGGAAGTTTGGGATTGTTGCCTGAGAAATCGGCAATGACACCCAATCAATCCTCACAGTTATGTTTAAGAAGCGGCTAGACCCTAAATAATGAGCTCCATGGGTACAGAACTAAAAATGGTAAATGAATACAATCAAGCCCAACACTAATTTTAAGAAGGCAATGTTTTTGAGGAAAAACGTTAAAAAGATAAAAATGTTTACAAAGGTCTGTTTTTCACACACTGGTCACACACACTGGTTTGTTTTTCATGCTTTCAGGATCATCATACTGATTTCCTTTCCTGAGCTTTGAACTTTCATAGCCAGCTGGATGTTTTGCCCAAGTCCATTAGAAAACTGAATTGTAGGCTCTGTAAGTCTTATTCAAATCATAATTCATGCTTTAAAAAAACCATAAAGGAAGTGCTTTCTCAGAAAAAGAGTACAATACTTTCATAATGGTAGTTGCTTAAGAATTATAGTACAAGGTTTGGAGAATCCAAATTAAGAGTTGGACATTGTCCTTGTTCATTTTGCTTTTTAATCTACTCAAACTTTTCCCCATAATAATTATTTCTAAAAACATCAGTCAGACGAGTTTCTCTGAACTGAAGAAAAACCAGAATAGAAGTAGAAACCAGTTTGATTTCCAGTAACTGCATCCATGCAACTGTTTTGCAAGTATTATGGAAATGCAGAAGCATCCATGTGTAGGGTGTCTAGGAAGGCAAATTAGGTAAACAAGGTCATGCTGATGACATTCAAGCTCTGTCCCTTTTGTAAGTGCATGATAATACATACTGTATACGAACCATGGTGGCACTGTGGTTAGAGTGCAGTACTGGAGGCTACTACTGCTGGCTGCAATTTGGCAGTTCAAATCCCACCAGGCTCAAGGTTGACTTAGCTTTCCAACCTTCTGAGGTTGGTAAAATGAGGACCCAGATTGTTGGGGGCAGTAGGCTGACTCTGTAAATTGCTTAGAAAGGATTGTAAAGCACTGTAAAGTGGTATATAAGTCTAAGTTCTATTGCTATATGTGTGTATGAAAGGGGTCAAACTGTGCTGGCAGCTTTTGTGATTTTGAGGAAAGTGTAGGATCCCAAGGAGACCTCTGGTTTGCCCTTACTTTCTTTTGGGAAGTTGAGGTGGTATTTGCTGGTTCTCCAAACTTCTCAAAATTTCCACAACCGGTTCTCCAGAACTGGTCAGGACTTGCTGAATACCACCTCTGCTACAATCTATCAAGACAACACTAACTTCAGTTTTGAAGTTCTAATTTTATGTCTCTTCTCTTCTGTGGTGTAACAGACTAATACTTTCTCACTTTTGCTGCGCATGTTATTGGATTGTAACCACTGAATCTGACCTCAAGCTTTTTGTTTCTATCCTTCATTCCTAACTTCCAAAAGGATCCAAGAAGTATTTACTCATGTTCAGGCTTGGAACTGCCACCTCCTGAGACAGAAATGAAAAGTGAATGCCTAGAAAAGCAAGTTTTAACCAGCTGAATCCAGTCTGGTTTGAACACTGGAGTTCTTCTGGAAGGTTTTGTGATTAATGAGATAAAGGTAAATCCCTGTTCCAACCTTATTTTCCCCTTCTTGTGTATAAATGGCTTTCTTTTTTTTCTAACAACAGGACACTCTAGAACAGTAATAGTGAACATTTTGTGTTTGTTGTGTGTCAAAAGTTTGGAAAATGACGAACTTGATTCTGCTCATGTGTCACCCCCATGTTCTGAACAAAGGAAAAACAATTCTTTATACTGTATATTAATGTATAATTCAACATATTTCTTGCAAAAGTTGATTTCACACCATCCCTGATGGTGCGTTCACTTTGAAAACTGTGGTCCCAGATATCTTCTACACTTGCGCCTTGAAAATGAGCTTTGCTACACAAATAACCACTCTGGTTGTCCACTTAGAAGTGCATCTGCCATGCTCCTATTGCATTTTGCAAGTTGCTCTCCCTTTCATGTCACTACCAAACACAGTTCTGAAGACAGATCCCTTGTTGATACTGATGCTGAGAATCTATCTTACGCTTTGGATGATACAGGTTTGTATATTTCTTATATTTGTGTTTGTTTAATTTCTTTGGAAACTCATATAGGGAGAATAGTTGTTGCTCAGTGTTGGTAAATGCTGGTGCATTAGCCAAAATGTTGTGGCATGTCACCATCACTGCTCCAGAAAGTCTTGGTGCACAAGTAGCCTTATTTGAAAAACAAAAGAGAACTAAACTAGAAGGATGAGACAGACAAATCAAATCCATATGCCCAGTAGCCATGTGCACCCACATTATTGTAATTGCTTGGAATGTGACCATGTGTTGAGTGTTTGAGCTGAATGAAAAAGACCAGCTGGCATCAGGTGTAGACTTATGCAGACTTAGATTGTTGTATAACAACTGTAATCACTTCTTTAATTCTGTAGTTTCCAACTGTTTTAATGGGTGTATGGGTGGGCTTGGGAAATGCCTTTGGTGCAAAAAAAAGAAATGTTGCAAAAAGAAAGATTGTTGCTTAGGTTTCTTGCCAGTCACTGCCATATAACATTACTACAGAAGAAAGGACATTTGCTGCACATTTGCTATGGACCATGTATTCATTTATAATTAACTATAAACATCCAAACCACTTGGACTCAAAGAATTTGAGATTGTTACGATTTAGAGGCCTTTTTGGTGGAATCTCAATTAATCTGGCATACATCAGGAAGAGGTGGGGTTTTTGTTTTTTGTTTTGCTACGGCCATCAATTTTCCTAATATTCTTCTCTTAAAGATCACAGGATTAATATAATCCAGATATGTACCGAAAATGTATCTATTAACCTAGGCATTTGCTGTCCCATAATAATTCTATACCACAATTCAAGGTCCCTGAAATTATGGTGGTATATGTAATGGATGCTATTGTTTTTCCGTCCACAATGGAAAGCAAGTAAGCAAGATTAAGGTAGATAGATACGTATTATAGTTTTAAACTGGTATTGAGTAATAGCTAGACCTTCCTTTACTGTTATTTCTGGATTTTAGACAAATTAAAGATCTGCTAGCCTCCTGAATTGAATTTTCTTATTTTTGCTTCTCTGCACATATATTTGATTAAAATAGTGTAGCCATTCAAACATTAAAATGACATTTTCATAGAATTCAGATTCCATCCATGAATGTTTTCTGTGGTGGAATGTTAATAATAAATGAAACAGGGCTTGTTTGATTTGCCTTTTATAAGTTGCACTGAGGGTGAAGAATGACTGGTTCCTAATTCTGAAATTGAGCAAATAGCATATGAATATCTTAAAGGAGTCACTTTTAACCATGGCAAGTCCTGGTGGAAATCAGGGTCATATCTAGCTGTTGATTAAAAAAGCCTGCATGTTGGAAATCATTAAAAACTAAAACTGAACTGCCCGTACAGTATTCATGGAATGTTTTTACATTAAAAATATTTTAAAAGGCAAAGTTCTCAAACATAATTGTAACACTGTACATATAGACAGAATTTGTAGATGAAGATTGATGCATTGATTACGTGCCATCAAGTCATTTTCGACTCCGAACAGCCACCTAGATTAATTTGCAGTAGAGATGCACAACTCAATTTTGCATAATGAGAATATAAGTTGACTTGAGCAAGTTTACATCTGAATGGGATCATAGTCAGAATAAGCATAGGCTTTCAGTCTGCCCAAAGTGATCTCAGCCCTGTCAGGATGGAACATGACAAAACTGTGGAGGACAAGAACAAGATCATAAACCTTCAGATAAACACAAGGGTCAATTTCTCTGACACGAGTACATTTGTATTATTCTTCTCTACAAAAACATATACCGTATGTATTATTTTTCATCAGCTTGATGTTTTATTTTCCTTCCATATGATAACATAATTACACAGTAGAAGTCAAAATGTTTAATGCTGTTTGTTCAAATGACTCCCCATCTAAGAACTCAATGAGTTTCCTTTAACCATGGTTTCATGAATCAGGTTCAGCATTAGGTTCACATAATCAAATCCATAATGCTGGGTACAGTATATGATTTTGGCTTTGACCCAGAAACTGTGGTTTATTCACAGACCACTATCAAAAGAAGAGAGTTTAACATGTGTGAACTTTACATCAGATGAAAGGTGGACCTTGCCCAACATTGTCTGACAGATGAATGTCTGTCAACAAATGGTCAAAATTGGGAGTGTCCTATCAAATCCTGTACCTGTCAACAGTGGTATCCCCAAGGCAGTATTCTAGGACCAACTTTCTTCATACTCTAAATTAATTACTTCTATGATTATATTAAGAGCAACTGTGTTTTTTCGCTGATGATGTAAAGCTGTTCAACACCACTGACAATGCTGCTACCCTTCAAAAAGACCTTGACTATGTATCAAAATGGTCAAACAAATGTCTCAACAAATAAATGCTCTGATCTTACATATTGCAAAAAAAATAATTTAATCAAAAAAAATTAAAATACCAAGCTGAATAGTCAAAAGAACCTTTTGATGGACAAAAAAACTTTGTCAAGGACCCTGGAGTACTAACTCCAAATGATCTACATGCTAGAGCCCACTGTAACTGCATAGCCAAAAATGGCATTAAGAGTTGTCAACCTACCATAAAAACTCGCATATAAGCCGACTCTAAAACTAAAAAAAAATAAATTAATCAAATTAGAGGTCGGCTTATACGCGCATAAATCACACAAACGAACTGACATGACGCCACTTCTCAGATCACGCAATATCATCGGACATTACCATTCAGTCATACATACAGCCATAAAAAATTGAGACTGCAACTAAATAAGTTAATTTTGACAAATTACAACTCAATTTCGATATTAATTTTAACTGTACCTTCAAATAAAATGCAACAATAATTACATCTAAATAAAGCACTTTTTTTTTACTCTGGGCACCTCCATTTTGCTTTTTTATCACCGGGTTCATAACACGCTGTGATTTTGGTTAGTCATTCACATTGACCGGCTTTTGTGTTTGCGATCATCACGTACAACATCAGAGTCTTTAACATACCGGGTAATTAACTTAATATTGTTTCCTACACAAATGCTTTGATGATGAACCTTTTCATCAATGCATTGCATATTGATACTCTTTGTTATTAGGCCCAAAACACACACCATGGATTTGGGGGCGTCGGCTTAATGTTGAGTTTTTGCAAAAATTCTTTATTTTGGGGTCAGTTTTTTTTAAGGGTCGGTTTATACGCGAGATCGGCTTATATGCAAGTATAATTACGGTAATCCTGCGTAGCTTTTTCTCGGGAATATCACACTACTAAACTAGAGCACATAAACATTTGCTAAACCAATTACTTGAATACAGCTCATCAGGTCTTGGAACCCGCATTACATAGTCTGATATTAATACAATGAGAAAGTCCAGAAATATTTTTACGAGAAAGAATCCTCCACTCCTCTACTTGTATGCAGGATACTTTATGACACCAAAACTTAAATTTCTAGACCAGAAAACCTTGAAATTATGGCCGTTCTTGGTTCTGATGCAAGTATGGTATATAAAATCATATATTGCAAACAACAATGAATACTTCAGCTTCAGACCATAACAAAAACAAGGAGCACACAATAGATACAAAACTCAAGGTTAACCTCACCAAACTTGATGCAAGAAATATGTCTTTAACAACAGGTTGGTCAATAATTCTGGAATTAGCTACCTTGATTTCTGTGGTTTCTTCCCCAACCCCAAAAATTTAACCTTAGACTGTCTACGATTGACCTCACCCCTTTCCTAAGAGGTCTGTAAGGGGTGTGCATAAGCGCACCAACATGCCTACCATCCCTGGTCTATTGTTTTCTTTTATTTTTCTTATATGTATCCATTTCATGTATTCATAACTATGTATATACTTATACCTATTATCTAATAATTGTTTGACAAAATAAACAAACAAACAAACAAACAAATAAATGAATAAATGTTTCTAGCCGTACCTGGGATGCAACTTGCAATCTTTGACAGCTAAGTGTACACAATACTCGGTTGCAGAGCTATAATCTCTCATCTTTCTTCAGTTTCTGTTCCTAATCTGTATGACAGGAAGAGCAAGAGCTCTTTCTTAGGATAGTTGTATATTTGAGCAATCCAAAGCATATTTTCCATTAAGATAGATAGATCAGTGATGAAAGGAAAATATTGATGTCAGTTTATAGAGAATAATTTATCATTTTAGAAAAGCTCCTTTCATTTTGGCTTGAACATATAAATAAAACTATAAATCTCAAATGATGCATTAATTTATGGGGTATATTTATGGAGTATAAATCTCATGGTTTTCTGAATCAGGCTTTTTCCAGACTCACAGCAAGATCTTTTAAACAAAAAAACAGACTAGATTAGCAACTGTGTATTCCAATCACATCAATCTTTTAGGCTTAATTATGGGATGTAAATACCTGTACTGTTTTTATAATTATGAATTTTGAAATAAGGCTGAAATTGTAGAAAGAAAAATCATGAACCCAACAACAATGTGATTGGGAGTATCAAAAAAGAAAAAATTTCCAATAATTTTTGTTTGACTCCTGTGTACCTTACTGCTTTATTAATATGGTCTAAAATGTGAATTTAGATTATGCTGAGAATTCTATTTCTACCATCCTGTGTGATGCTGTTTATAAAAGTTGGTTCATGAATGAAAAATATAGACCAGAAAGAAGAAAACTTTGGGGATAACTATTATAGGCCTTATCTTTTTCCTAGATGTGATGATCTATCCCTTCTCCTTGAATACCTGTTTTTATTATCCCCTCTTACATTTCATTTCCAGTGAGGAAGAATTAGTCACTGCTCAAATTCCTGTAGTTGTCTTATTTATAAGATGAAAAATCCAGGCATCTTGCTGGTGAACCTTGTCGGGGAGGACATAAACATCCTTTTTAATTTGCTGCCTTAGGCTGATGAAACCTCCTTCATGAAGAAAGAAGGAGTGAACATATGGTGTTTCCATGGAGAGCCATTTTCATCACACCCATTAACGTCCCAGCTTGCTTGACTCACAGTGAACTCCCTCATTCTCAGTTCCTATTTATGACCTGGTTTGAGCAGTTTTTCTATGTGTCTATGCACAAGGCATGATTTATTTTTAATCCGTTTTATTAGGATGCCTTCTTTTACCAACACAGGAGATCCAAATAGCATCAGACAAAAGTAAACTAAATGTAGTGTGTAAAGTCATCAAGCCTAATTTAATACCTTATTACAGGCATTTTGCTTTTCCTTAAGAGACCTGCTTATATTTTTCTGAAAAGCCAGGAAAATATCTCTCATGTCCTCCTGCACTCTTTTGGAAGAACTAGTTGCAGGAAAAGTTGACCTTTTAAATTACTTTGATTTTTTTTCTATCTCCTTTTCATTCTTCTCTCCCAAGGAAGAATGCTGCTTTATCATTGGAGGGGATGTTCTTGGAGGAATGAATGAAGAACACTGTGGATGTACAAGGTGCAAAAGCTATCCCAGTTGCCCAATATAGGTGTCTGCTTCCTTTAGCTGGGAAGCTGGGATGACCAGCTACATGAGAGATGATAGAGGCATTCAGTGACAATGGCAAAGGAATTAATTTGTACTGTATGGCAGAAGGCAATGGTAAATCACTTATGTGTTTCACCAAGAAAACCACATGAGTAAACAAAATAGATGATTTAGTGCCAGATAATGGATTATGTTGGATGCCATTCAAACCTCTTCAGAGGAAGAGCTGATGTGCTAATGGTGTTTATGATGCATCTAGATGTCAAAGTTGATTTCATTGTGGGCCGCATCAGGGTTGTGTTTGAACTTGGAGGGCTGGGGAGCATGGCCAGGGTGGGTGTGGCCATCACACATTAACGCTCCATTTTTGACTGTGATGGCTTCCTGCAACCCTCTGCCATTGAAAATGGAATTCGTGGAGGCCATGTGCAGCCCTATTGAATTTCATTTTTGCTGGCAGAGGCATCGCAGGTTAATCCTTTGCTATTTCAAGGGCAGGCCTGCAGGTGAGACACCCCTGAGATAGCCTTTCAGACATCCAATTGTTGATGTGGCCATGCAGTAAAAGAAAATCTGAAGCTATAAAAGCAGGATTACAGTTGGTACATGGAATGTAAGAAGCATGAACATGTGTAAGTTTAACACCGTGAAGGATAAAATGAATTAACCACACATTGGCATTTTAGGCACTGAATTGAATTGAAATGAAGTACAAATGGTCACTTATGTCAGAAAGTCATACTGTTTTTATTCAGGGCATAAAAAACAAGGAATGGCATTGTTTTCATCGTTGAATAATACCGATTTGGTTCATGAACAGCCCTTAAGTATGATGGTTATCCAACCTTACATACTGATACAGAAGAAAAGGAAGCTAATGAATATTATGATCAGGTTCAATCTGAAATCAGCAGAACATGTAAGCAAGACATGCCACCTGTGGTTGGAATGCCAAAATTGAAAATAGTAAGGAGGAAAATGTAGGTGGATTGAATGGCCTAGGAAAGTGGAATGAAGCAAGAGAATAATATATCAATTTCTGCCAAATCAATTATTTCTTCATTCCTAACACATGTTTCTAATGAAATTTATTCTTATATATTTGGGTATCACCAAACAGAGCACCCAGAAATCAATTGATTATATGACTGGCAAAAGGAGGTGGAAGATCTCAGTTATAATTGACAAGATGTGAATGGGGGCTGACTATAGAATAGAGACTAGTCCATGTACAAATTGTGTGTAAAAGAACAAAACTGACCAGTTTCCCTGACCAATATTCTACTACTTTCAACATCAGGAATCACTTTGAATCCTAATGATAGGGATCCAGATAGGGACCTGTGAAATGAACTTCAGTAAGTTGTTAAGAATGAAGAATGAAGAAAGAAGAAAGCAAACTAAGTGCCAAAACTGACAGCTGGAAATTGCTGAGAAGAGGGAAGAGAAGGGAAGCCAAGCCAGAGCCAAGAAATTAAAAGAATCCAGGGAGGTACATAATGGTTTCAGAGAGTTAGCAGAAATTGGATAAGTAAGGCTGCTTGGGAACCTATAAAATGCTTCCAAAACCTAACTTTCCTCAAGCAGGGTATAGAAAACCATGCACAGTAGACTACAGATTGGAAGAGGTCAGTCTTCATACAATACCAAAGGTAGCACGACTTACAAATTACATTAGGAATTTGGGTTTCTTGCTTCTTGCTTTAGTCCTGGTCCCACTGGCCGACGGACACAAAATGTATGCATAAAGGACACAGCGGACGAGCAAAATTTTGGGGGTGGCTCCAT
>BHFT01037760.1:0-18731 GCA_004320025.1 Laticauda laticaudata
CTGAAGCACCTCCCACTACTGGATGCTCTTCACAGCTCAAAGAGAACAGGCGTGTCAGGTAAGTACCAATGCCCTTTCCAAGCCTGTCTGGTCATTAAAATCTGCAAAATATAGGATTTATATTTTAATTATGATTGCTTTTAGGATTCATTTGAACAAGGCTATAAAATAAAAATACAAGAAACAGGAGTGGTTTTCTTCAGAACAAACTACTGTTTGAAGAACATCATTTTATCCACGTTTTGTATTTACAAAACTGAAAACCAATTTTGCTTTAACGACTAAACTAGACATTTATTTTCTGATTAGGAACAAAGTAGCTCATTAGAAAGTAAGATTGAAATAGAAGGCAATTTTAAAAGCAGCAGTGTTTATTTAATATTTGTAACAGCACATAATAATATTTTGGAGTGTTTGTATATTCTTAGGAAATTCTGTAGAAGAGATTACCTATGCTTATAGGTCTTGCATAGGTAATACCGGTAATTTCATATCTCCTTTTTTTTTTTCAGGTGTCCCTTAATTTTGTGTAAATTAAAGTGCCATTTTTTAATGTAACATTTTATAAACCAGCTCTTCAATTCCAGCATCTGTTTGGTTATTTATATGATTTTAACAATGACCTCCGGCCAGTTTCCAATACCTCAAATGATTCATGTTCTATCTCCAAAAACATTAGAAGCAATTCTAGGTCATATATAATATCTTTCCATATAATTAAGCAGTACCTAGTTCTTGTTTGAAATGTTGGTTTGCATTTCAAACTCTATATTTATTTTGAAAATTACATGACTGATACTACCTATATTTAGTGTCTACAATGACGAAAGTTGAGTGATAATATACTGTATAAACTGTTATGCCAAATACATCACATGCTTATCAAGAAAAGTTTGTAAATGTCTTCATGGTATATAACATCAATATTAATGTAGATAGAATTTAAGCATGATATCCTTTTAATAAGCATTCCCATGAATTTTATGAACATTGTCAGCATATACGCAGGGGAAAAGATTGTATAATTAGTATTTTGTTTTCTGTTTTGGTTATAATGGCTTTGGGATACGGCAATAAAAAGTTACTTACTTTATTCCCCATCTGCTTCACTACTTTGGATCAAGTTTTGTAACTATTTTCATAGGATCATTTAGGCCAGTGGTCCCCAACCTTTTTTGTACCAGGGACCAGTTTCACGCAGAAACACTTTTTCAAGGATCGGCAAAATCAATTCTTCCCCAATAGTAAAGGGCTTCTTTACTATTTCTTTGCTAAAAACATTTTTATATATATTTTAATCACGATTATTCATTCTTTGCGGCCTGGTATAAAATGATCCACGGACCGATACCGGTCCGGGGCCCGGTGGTTAGGGTCCCCTGATTTAGGCCATCAACATTTAGTTAAAATTAAAAGAAAACATAAGGCAAGTCTAAACAGCAGATGTTCTACTCGTTTTATACCTTTTTTGTGTCGTGGTTTCTTATGAGAAGAATAGGCCTGTGGCATATTTAAGTGGGCAGCATTCTTTTTTCATATTTCCAGTACATGTTTTGGGATAGAGAATTAACTGGATCTTTATTTATTTATGTAATTTAATGCAGCCTAATCATATCCTTTAATTGAGCTTACTCCCAAGTAATTTGGTAAAGTGTATTCAAATAATCAAATTGGTTTAGATTTTTAAACCTATGGAAAAAGCACAAACCATTTCCAGCTAACAATATTTTGAGTACAGTATTGCAGCATTATGCATAAAGCATATAGTTTTCATGTTAAAAGATCTAAAATTAAGTTTATGTACACAAATCTAACTGAAAGAAACAAAATTAAAATGAATTAACGTGGAATGCTTCTAGCAGGAAGATCCTGATTCTGACTTGCAGTCAAATGTTCTTAGGCAACACTCATATCTTCTTGGTAACTCTCTTGGTTTTCTCTAATATTCTGAGAACTAAAGTTGGTGAGATGTAAGGACCGAAGTTGTGTTATGCAGTAGGCAAATCTTCTGTGTGCATATGGTTTCTTTTTCCACCTGCAGAAAAATAGCTTTCTTAGCCTTTCAGCTTTCCTTAAGAAGAAGAAGAACTTTATTGTCATTGAACAAGTACAACAAAACTGTGGATGCACCCCAGCAACTATTTGCAATACCAAAGCACTTAAAAATGAAGATGAGAAAAATAGAGTACCCACGTCTCCATTTGCAGTTTGAGAGTACAATATCTATGAATATACACAACATATAATCCAATACTGACTGTGACACTTTGCCGAGTATAATACACAAGAGATGGATTGGACTGTAATATGTTATACATCTGAATGAGGTATTGCGATTTCACATCTTTTCACATCTTAATAAGGTAGTGACTTTGTGTTTATTTGCAATTCGGATGGCCCAGGGAAAGAAACTGTTTGTTAGTCTAGTGGTGTGGGATTTTATTGACCTAAAGGGCTGTCCAGACGGCAGCAGGTCAAAAAGATAATTGCCAGGATGTGAGGGATCTTCTATGATAGCCTTGATTCTGCTTAGGCAGCGGGACCTGGCTAAGTCTTCCAGAGAGGGCAGTTCCTGAATACAAAGTTTAGTGTTACGATTTATTGCTCTGCCTCAAAGGAAGACTAACATTGAAGTTTACATATTAGTACTCCTAATTATTTAGGCATTTGCAACAAAATTCATTCACGCTTGCACATTGTCTTGCTATCATAGATAACCATAGATATAATCACCAATGTCTGGTCCAGTATCAGAACCAAATTGCAACTCAAATAAACTAAAATAAAATAATTAATTAAAATAAAACTGGAGGCTTCTGCACCAATCCTAGGCAAGTTTCAGTATTGCTTGTTGTTATCAGCAATAGCTGCCCTACAGCAAACATTCATGTCATGCCAAGCAACAAATGTCATGGAAATTCTTTCTGGCAAATGTTCTGCCTTCCATGTTAATTATGAATTAAGTATCTGCCTAAGCCAGGGGAATCTACCACAGACTATTATTGAGAAGGATTTATAACTGGCCTAATGACAGAAGGAGCTGCACAATGGGATACCTCTTACGTGATACAGAATAGTCCAAATTTGGGCAATTTTGTCAATTGTGAGACTTAACTTTGATCAATGAGTTCAAAGAACTACCAACTGTGAAATCAGGCACTTTGACAGGATAAGAACTCAGTGCAAAATACACTAACTTTCAATTTTTGCATGGAATATGAAAAAATGAAAAAACCTAATGGTTTAAAGAAGAATTATCAAATAATAAGTATGAGTTTTCAATTGTCCGGGCAACTCAGAAAGTGATTGCATTAATCCAGATGATACACTTGGGAAAAAGAATGCCAGGACAGAAGTAGAAAAGAATATGCCACTGTTCTATTTTGTTTCATTCTCCCTGTTTTTGACTTACATGTCTGGGACCTCAGGAATTAAAAATTATGAGTCATCTTATCTTTCTATGGTGGAAAATCTAAACATTTTGCATGTTGAGTACTCTGCTAAGATATTCTCTTCTAAAGCTTCAACTAAATGCTGCATTTATAAGAAAGTGAAACATTTTAGCAAGTTCTATGTAATGTCCAAATGTATCAGGAAACAGACCTTTTCCAGCTATAAAGCCCCTGTCACACTGTACCAACGGATGGAAAGAGGATGTAAAACGGAGAAAAACACTTACCATCCGTTGGTTAACGCCGATGGCATCCGTTCTGTACTTCACTGCGTCCATTTTGCTTCACTCTCATCCGTCCAGCATCCATTATTGACGTTTTCATCCGCTCAGAGGGTTTTGACTGCTCAAAACTTTGCACGAGAAATGTATCCAATGCGTCCGTTCTGCATCCACTAGGCATCCGCTGGCATCCGATGTACGCATTCCGCTATATCCGCACAGCAGTTGCTACGCATCCCCGCAACTCGAACCTCAGCGGTAATACGGACGCAGGAGGAATGCGGAACGGATGCAGAAGGGGATGACAGAAGGATTGAGAAAGATGAAAGCGATGCAGCATCCTAAAGAAAGCATTAAAACGGAAAAAAGCAACACAATAGGTGGATTGTTCGCAGATGGGACCTCTTCTTCGGAATTAAGGATGTCTAGAGGATTGCCTAGAGGAGGCAAGGACACATAGTGGAAAAACCGTATACTGCCATAAAAAGGGGAGCAACTCATCTGGGATCTCACTTCAGACAAGCAGCCCTGCTGCAAGACCTCTGCACCTTCATCTACTCTTCTCTTCCACAGCATCCCAGTCATGTCCACATGGGATCGTAACAAAGTCCTTTTGGCAGCCACCATCGTTCTGCAACATGCGAAGCCAATCTACACGGCTCTTGAACTTCAACTATGGGAGAAAAAGAGGGTGGCCAAGTAAGCGTCTGGGTCCGAAGATGGATCGGAGAAGAGCAGAGTATGACTGTACACAAGCTGATGAGTGCAGCTGAGGAAGAAGACCCGTCTGCATTCCAGGAAGTTCATAGATGCCTCCAGCCATGTTTGACGAAGTTGTTGAAGCGGCTGAGACCACCGTTTGACCAAGCAGAGCACCATCTATGGCCCAGCTGGAACTCGGCTCAGGGTAGGCACATTCTGCGCCACTGGCTCAGGGCCACTCTACAGGAGCATGCAGTACAGCTGGAGGGTGCCACACAACACCATCAGCATTGTGGTCAGAGAAGTGGTGCAGGCCATTTCAATCGAGAATCATGGAGGAGCTCCTTCAGTGCCCCACCACTTGATGAAGGCTGGAAGAAAGTGACAGAGCATTGTATCAGAGGGGAAACTTCCCCCACAATGTTGGAGCCATAGATGGCAGCACGTGGCTGCATAATCCACTCAAGTCGGGGCTCCAATTATTCAACTACAAGGGCTTCTTCAGCATCATCCTCTTCGCCATGGTCGCATGTCGACACATAGTTCAGTACATCCGATGTCAGGCACGCTCATGCTTCCGCAGTGCTACGCACTTCAGATGCCCAGGTATACAACGCCAGTGATTCAAGGAGGGGCTGGAACACAACCTCATCGTGGCCGTTCCCAGATCCAGACCCCCCTGCCCAACGAACACGCAAGATGTGCCCTACTTCATCGTGGAGGGATGACGCCTTCTTCCCCTCAGAACCTAGCCTCATGAAGCCCTACAGTTCAAGATGCCGCAACCGTGAGCGAGGATCTTCAACTACAGGCTGTCCAGGCAAGGCGGGTGTGGAGAACGCCTTTGCATCGTGGCCAAATCGTTCCAAGGTACTTCTCACCACCCATCAGCATTGCCACAGACCGTGAGGAACATGTGGAAGCTTGCGCATCCTGCATACTCTCATGCGCACCCGCTACCCGAGTCTTGCAGGAACAGGCTCGTCAGACCTCCAACAAGGCAATTGGGACATGGAGCCTGGGGAATGGAGGCAAGGGCCCAAACCTGATAGACACTGAGGATGTGCACGGCCCCAACAGAGTCCTACCGTTGAAGACCGAAGAAGCCAGCGCAACCTCCTGAAACACTGTTCGCAACTCCCCAGCTGGAGCGGATGGACAGTGGCAAGACAGGATCGATAGATCGTAATGGATGCTTCCTTCGCCTGTCTCACTACACTGATGAGATATGTGCCATATATTGATTGGGTGGACCTACAATGAACAGGCATTTAACTATAGAGTTGTGTTTATGTTGAAATGTGTGGATCAATGATACATTGTTATTGATAATTAAAAGGCCATAAGGTGTGGCACTCCTGGGAGGGTGGACCATACAGTCCCACTATTGGTGGCAACTGGAGGTTTATCTATCCTCACACGTATTAACCCATCCAAAGTATCCCTGCTCATTCCACAGGTATCTCTGCCACCCACTGCTATCTTAACCATTCCCACAAGCATGCAAATGCTTTAACCATTCTAAAAGTTTCCTCCAAGACTTTATTAAAAAAAAGAAATGAAGCAAGTGTGTGAATCACAGATAGACTTTATTAACAACAAGCTATAAAAGAAAAATGACCCAAGTCAAGTGGCCAAATCAAGTCCACAGGTATCCAGCCAGCCAGTCTCTGCACTCCTTTGGGCACTCGGAGGTGCTTAGTCTCAGGAGTGAAGGGTCCAGGTGCTGTGAGGGGTGGTGCTGAGTGCTTGTCTGAAGCACCATTGGGGTGCAGCATCAGCAGAGTAAAACCAGCAGAAGCTCCAGCCCCAGAAGAGCGAGCCCATGGTGCAGAAGCCCAGCAGAAGCAGAGTGAGGCCAGGGGTGGGATGGTGCCCTGTCCCTCTTGCCAGGGCTGGCAGCAGATGGCTGAGGCTTCTGTTCTTCCCATGGTTGTGGGTTGCTGGCTGGCAGGGAGGCTGCAGGAACCAAGGCTTGCAGTAGGCTGGCAGCAAGGCTGGCAGGCAGGTAGATAGCAAGGCCCAAGGCTGGCAGCAAGGCTTGCAGGCAGCATGCAGAGGCAGCAAGGCATCAATGTGTCCGGCAGCAGGTCTTTCCTCTGAATGGTGACCTGCTTCCGAGCGTGCTTCCCTTTATACCGTGGGCTTACGCAATGCATCCTCCCGCATGCGCAATTAACGCTGTGCATCCGTTTAGGCTTCTGCTGTGCATCCGCTTCATCCGCTGTGCATCCGCTTCATCCTTCCGCGTCCGCTTTGCTGAGGTCCCCGGAAGCCTTGCAGATGTGCCCATCTGCTCTCATGCGCTTCCTATCTGCTGGGCTTCCATTCCGCATCCGTTTCCATCCGCTCTCGCCTCCCCGCGTCCGTCCTTTCCCATGTTATCCGCTCCTGGTTATGCAAATTTTCGCCCCTTTTTGAGAGCGGATAACAAACGGATGGAACATTTTTCTTGTCCGCTGTGTCCTTTTTACAAACGTTTTGCATCCGTTGGGCAGTGTGACAGGGCCTTAAGCAATTTCCTGAATATGGAGTTGAATGCCTGATTAGTGGAACTTCTTTTCAAGACTTTACACTATATTTTGTCTTTTGTCTTTGTGGCATAATGCAAAGTTAAAAAATGAATATCATGATCCAGTAAATAATTTTATCCATAAATTACTTAACTTCTTAATACACCCAACAAACAATAAGACCTATAAATACCACATATTTACAATATAGACTGCTTGTAATACTATTGCTGTGATGTTTGCTTTTCCATGCTTGTATAAAATAGTAGATTTTAATTAGGTTTAATTAAAAATAAGTTTGGAATAAGATGTGGGTTTAATGTAAAGGCTTCAATAAACTGTTAAGCCTAAAAATCAAATAATAAATAAATTTAGACTGGAATTTTCATCATTTAGCAATATGGTCATAAAATATGAGATCACGTGACTGGAACTTACAGAGATTATTGTTAAGTGAGTCCCAGACAGATTACACTCTCCAAGATTGCTGTTAAGTGCGGTCGGCTGGTAGGCAGGTAAAGCATAAGCAGAGTTGGGGATGGCTGCTCCTGGGGATGGGGAGAATGTGCAGGTAACCTACAAGTTGTGATCAGGAAGATTGTTCCCAAGTGGGGGAGGATGCATGTGACTTACCAGAGTAACTTGCAGCTATCTCTGCTGGCTTCCTCATTGATTTTGCTTGTGGGAAGCCAGGTGCAAAGTTCGCAAATGACTATCACATGATCTTAGGGCGCTATAACTATCATAAGTTTGAGCCAGTTGCAAGTTCCCAGATCATAATCACATGATTGCAGGAATACTGGAGTGGCTGAAGCTTCAAGAACTAGTGTTAAGTACCACTCATTCAGGGGTGATCTGACTTTGAATAGTTGCTGAATGAGTTGTTTTTAAATGAGGACTATTTATAGTGTCATCATGGGAGAGAGATGCACATGACAGGTTTGAACTAAGAAAAAGATCATTATTTTAAATTTGTAAACTAGATTGCAGTATAAGAAAGTTGCAGAAGAATAATTACTTTTTATGAATTTTGCTCTAAAAAATACCAGGTCCTGTATATTAAGAGTAGGGATTCCCACAAGTTATATACTAAAAAAGTGGTGAACTTCACTGAAGTTAATGGGAATATTTCTCACTCAGTATAATTATAAATATAAGACATTAATTTTCAAGTATTTATTTTACCACTTTTTGAAAGACTTGATAAATTGGTTAACTAAGTCTGTATAGAATAAAGAATGCAGCGTCTTGCAATCTAAATGTTGATTTGTTCATAGAATTACATTCTTTTCTGTGCAGAAAAATAAATCAGAAAAATATCTTTTTTATTCTAATTAGTACAATGACAACATGGTTTATTTTTCTTTAAATATTTTTACTTTGTTTTTGCTGGAACTTTGTCAATGGTCTTGTAATTAAGTATCCTGTGCAGTTTTCTCTTATACAAAATCCATACAAATAAAAATCTTTAAAAATTGAGCATTCTGATTAAATGCTATATGTTGATGATATTATAGATTCCAAAGATCTGAAACAAAAAATACCAATTTTAGATATATCAAAGACCTCTTGTTTTCCTAATGTATTCACAATGCAAATACATTTTCATATTTTCTGGTATAGAGCCACTCTGTACAATTTTATAAGTATTTAATGAATCTCAATATATTAGCAGTATTGGGGTATATGAGGATAGTGGAGGATGTGCTGCAGATTATTTAAAATGCTGCATACATTGGATAAATGTAATGTCTAAAAAAAGCCAAGCTGATCAGTGATAGATTAAATAAAGGCTGTATTTGCTTTTCATAGCATGTATTATAAAGTTTGTCACAAATTTATCAAGGAAATCTGCTGTGGTAGAAGGATTGTATGCATTTATAAATTTAATGATTCAAATCTTTAGATATCTTTTTGCCATCATTACATCACTACTGCTTTGGATGTGTTAGTGGCATTTTTCCATTGATAGTAATAATTTTTGAACTAACATTATAACCAACAACTTCTGCGCTTATATTTCCAATAAGTGTATACATCCAGTAGTGAATTGACTATACCAACCAAATCTGCAGAGTTACAGTTAATTAAAAAAATTAAGGATCCACATCTGGCTGAATAATATATATAGATCATTATAATGAATAGAAATGCGGATAAAAGGAACTGAATGAAAAACATCAAGATAACCTCCATTTGCAATTTTAAGATTTCACTGACTTCCTTTGGACATGATAGAATATCTGAAAACCCTATTTAAAAATTTGCATAAATATTATTACTTAAACATACCGCAGCGAGTTTGAAAAAACAAGAGTTTTTGCCTATGGATTCTAACGTTAAACTCACAAAAGTTCCAAACAATTGAGTCAGATTGAGTGACATTTTATTGCTTTAATACTTCCGGGCAGTAAAAATATGCCCATTAGTTGTTTGTGGAACATCCTCACACAATCAAGTTTGAAAGTACAGTATACTCATTAATTGAAGAGATCAGTCCGTTGAAGGAATGAAGATTATAGAATAGGTCTAACTGCAGAAGTCATCCTATTCACACTTCAAGGTGAATTGCTTGGCTTTAAAAAATGACTGATTTTGATTTTCTTCCAATTTTCAAGAGCTCTTTCACTGTTACAATCCTGAGTTTTTGAGGTAACAGTGCAGATTTGTCTTGGCTTAACTTTTTGAGATACTTGTTTTATGCTTGCCAGATATGAAAGTCTTTTCTGCTTGTTAATAATCTGCACAGTTTTGTTTTGAAATTATACAAACAAACTGTAATCTTGCAAATACAATTATGGCAAGTAATAAAAGGTTCCTTCCCCAGTCTTGTCAATACCTCTTAATAATGCTGATAGTTTTTGTGGAATTTATCTTTGAAATTCTACTTCTGTATGTAAAATTAACTCCTGTTTATATCTTTATATCCTCTGAGGATATTATGGTAGCATGATTCCTCTTTAAGTGGTAAAATAGATGCCAAATTCTGCTTTAATCAGCTATTCATCTTGCCAGCATTTATTCGCTGTACCCATCCTCCTCCCAACCACGAAAGATGAAAGAAAACAGGCTGAAAGCCTTAGCAATTGCACTCAGCCTTTTCTTTCTTTTGTTACTTAATACGTTAGATGTTGGTGTCTCCTAGACAACAGCATCTGAAAGGTTTTCTAATTTCAATCTCTTTTGGCTTTTCCTTCAGATATTTGATGTCTACTTCTGCAGGCAAATAGTTATCAACATTTGTCCAGATTTTTTTTTAAATAGCAGACATCTTAGAGATTCCCTGGCTTTTTCCAAATAATCTGGCTTGCATTCAAGAATGAGACGGGAAAAAAGTAGCTTATTCATAGCATCATCACTACACACTTGCATTATCAATAAAGAAGTTTTCGGACACAACAGCTGTGTTTTTTTTAAAGGTTGATTCTTTCTTGTAATAATGCACCTATTTGTCATATTTTATCCAGGCAGCCTTTTTGGACTAGGATACATTTGGACCTGTAAGAACATACAAAGGACACATTCACAAAATATCTGCACAGGAAATTGCCAGTTTACAAAATGGCTGCCATTGTAGCCATACTAAACACCAATTTACCACAAAGTGAAATAGGCTTCTAGGATTTCTTTTATCTTTTGAATGACAGTTACTGTCGACCCCAAGATATTTCTTCATTTAAATAGGCTACTCACGCCTGACATTTTTGCTTCTAAGTTTTCTATTTATGTTAATTAAAGTAATCATCAGGAAAAAGAATCATAAACTGTAAACACCACATTGTCAAATATTGCTTTAAATATGTATTTAAGTTCAGTGAGACTTACTTCTAAGTAGGTATGATATGCAGCTGTTATTTATTTAAAAGTGAATATCCCCATTTTAACATTCATAGTGATATAATTGATCCCAGCATGGAAGGAATTTCTAGTAGTCAGGCTATCTTTTTTTAAGTTTTAATAATTTGTTGCAACACCTGATAATTATATCTTTAAATGGTTGGTAGCCATCCTAAAAATACTTATTTAGAAGTTTTTAGTCTTGCAAAGTAGTCCAGACAAGAAGCACAACTAGGAATGGTAGATATATTTTTATTGTAAGGTTATATTAACAGAAACTTGTAGGTCTGAAAGTCCCCCTCCTATGGGCCACTTTTACTGTCACCAAAGGTAGAAGAGGTCCCTTTTGAGATACTTTTCGTACCTTTCTTTCTCCGAACCAGAATATTATTTTCCAGACCGTTTGTCTAGACTCTAGACCAGTGGTTCCCAAACTTTTTCAGTCCATCACCCCCTTGGTGCTACAAACTCAGTGCCCACCACCCAGGGGTGGGATTCAAATTTCTAAACAACCAGTTTGGTGTGTGTGGCCTAATTTGTGGGTGTGGTTTGGTGGTCATGTGACATTGGCATGACCACATGACTGGCAAACCAAATACAAATGAACATTGCTTAATGGCCGGTTGCTTACCAAATGTTCTAATTTATGACTCACTTTCCCAGAGCTACTTGACCTGTTTTTGGAGTTTTGACACACACACACACACATACACACACACACACACTTCTAACCTTGTTGAAGCAGGTGGTTGGACTAGATATCTCATTCACCTCCTTCTCCCTCTCTTTCTTTATTTCTCTTTCTTTCTGTCCCTTCCTTCCATCCCCCTTCTTTCTTTGTCTATCCATTTTCTTCCTTTCTCTTTTTCTCTCTCCCTTTTTCTTTTTCCCCTTTTCTTTCTTGTCTCTTCCTTCTCTCTCTCTCTCTCTTTTTCTTCCTCTCTTTCCCTCTCTCTTTCTATCTCTTCCCTTCTTCCTTTGCTCTCTCCTCCTAAGCTAGGATATCCACCTGAAACACAGACACATGCACACACACACACACACACTTCCAACAAGGTAGTCACCTGCAGCATTGCTCATGATGAGTCTCCCAGAGTCCCAGGGACCGGGCACAATTGTCTATTCACATCTGGTCCTGCATTGCCCAGAAAAGCCAGCAGGCAAGGCTTCCGGGTCCAACAAAGGTGTCATGGACAGGACTCCTCCCCTTTTGGGAAAGGGCTAGGAACATCAAGCGAGGCTATAGCCTCGGCCACCGCAGGAGCTGCGGGAGAAGTGAGCTGCAGGAAAGTTGAACCAGGCCACCCTGACTGGCTCACCTTTCCCTCTGCCAGGGAGGAAGATAAGTTTGTAGGCAGTCAGGAAAGCCCAAACTGCAGCAGTTGGGCTTTCTCAACTGCGTACAAGTTTACCTTCCACAGCTGGTGGCAGAGGGAAAGATAAGCCAGGCAGGGCAGACCCATCACTACTTAGCTCCCCGCCAGCCCTCATCTCGTCATCTGCTGGGGCTCATGGGTCGTGGCTGCTGAGGGGAAGTGCAGGAGGCAACCAGGAAGCACGAGGCTTATGCCTCCTGCATCGCCCCTCTGCCAGCTGCCCCTCTGAGCATTTTAGCCAAGTGCAGGCCACCACTATGCAAGCTCCATGGGTGGGAAATCTGCCCTTGTGAGACTTGACTTGCATCATTCTCACAGCGACGGCCTGCATTCAGCCAAAGCTTGCAGGCTGGCAGGCGCCAGCGAGAAGGGGCAGCAGGCAAGGGGCGAAGCGGGAGGCATAGCATTGTGCTCCCTGGTCACCCCACCGCCACCCCTAGCATGCAAGGCCCAGCAGCTGCGGAGAATTCAGGTGGGCAAGTGCCTTCAGGTCAGCCATGGCTCCACGTTCCTCTCGGCCATCAGCAAAGCAAAGAACCATCTGTTGGGGCCATAACAGGACACCTTCTCTTTCGGAATGCCTGACCTCTAGAATGAAGTTCTCCTGGGATTTGAATGCCCCCTCCCCCAATTTTCAAAGGACCATGGTGACAGGCTCTTTACTCAGATCTTTAGCAGGGATGATTGATGCCTCTTTTCTTCTGTAACCTTTGTTCTCTTCAGCCTTTTTTTCTATGCCATCTTTCTTTTGTTGTATTGTTATATTGTTTTGGGTGGTTTGTTTTTAAATGTTTTTAACAATTTGTAAACTAACCAGATTCACTAGGGACGAGATGGCAATAAAATTAACTTAATAAATTTAAAGTTAGTATTTCTCTGTAAGGATTCAGTATATTAGAAAAACATGTTATAAGTGCTTAAGTGTGGGTTCCAGTTTAAGATTTGAACTTTTATTTCCATTATATATAACAGGATCATTCCATGACAAGCAAGAATGGAATTATAATACAGTTTTCATATATTGTTAAGTCATAAGCTAGTTTGATATTGGCTTCTTGTGAAGTGTGAACACTTCTATTATGGTAGATGGGTTTATTCATTTATCTCAGTACAAAATAAATTCCATTATGAGGTAGCGTGATGTGTAAAGCATATATAGTTACTTCTGTTATTATATTGTCCAAAAGTGGGTGAATGTGATGACATTATGTGTCCTGTTTTACTCTCATTTCATAATTGTGACTTTTGCTGTGAAACATATAAAAGTGCAGACAAATAATTTGTAGTGATGTTTTCAGAATCTGTCTGGAAAAGATATGTAGAAAGCTGTTATCAGTTATGCATCTCAAAACCAGCTCAATTACTATGAAGTATCACCTGACACACACCAGGCATAAAATACTGTGGCAAAAATTGACAGCAGTATAGAAGCAGGAAGAAACATTCCAGATCAGGCATTACCAATTGTGATTATTATTTGTTAATAAATAAAAATGGAAATTGGGAAATAACTTAAAGATTGCAGCCCAGGCATTGTTGCTAAACATGTAGAAACAATGATTTTTTGCAGGATACAAATGCATATTAATAATTTTAATTGATAACTATGCGATACAACATATACACACAAGCTGATTTAAATGTTAAGAAAGAAACAATTTACTGAAACTGTTTTGGCCAGTTTATACTAAGGTTCTGTTTATACTAAGGTACTATTTATCTACACTATTCTACTGATCATTTACACCTGAAAATGTCAGTCTGCTTTCTTGAAGTGTCAAGGCTCCTGCTGGCTTTCAGTTCTGCATGTAGATGAAAGAAATGCATGCCTTTGAAAAATGGTTTTTCAAAATTATTAGAATGTGTTAATGAATCTTTAGGGCTTTTGACTGTATAAAATTTCCGTCACGGTCAGCATGATCATGTATATTTCTGATTTTCTTTTACATATTATAATGCTTGATTACTATCTAGAGCAAGTGTGGGAAAATAGTAAATAGAAAATCTGATAAATGATAATTGTTCATAACATTTCCAATAACTGAAATATGTGAGTTTCTCTCCTGCGAATACTTGCTTGCTGCACAGCAGCTTCAATTATATAACTTACAGTGACCTTAGCAGTATGGAATTGGTAGTCTGGGGAGATAATCATTTCAAGTTGCTTAATAATCATGTTCTTTTTAATATTGTTACTTTGCCACATTCACCTGCATTTTTTCTAGAGGCTCTAGTAGTATCCATAGGGTTTCATCCCAGAAGAGTTTGTCAGATCCAAATAAAAATAGTGAATTCCTCTTACAAAGATATATCTATATAATTATGCTGGAAATGTTGCATAGACACTAAATATAACATGCTCAGAGATTGGGAGCTTTGGATGCAGAAAATCCCAGTTTGGTGTTTGTTATCTCCAGCTAAAAAATGTTAGATAACAAGTGGTAGGAAACTTTTTTACATCCAAACCATGCTGTGCATAAATACATTTTAAAAACAGGTAAAAAGGGACAGAATGAGTAGCTCTGCTTCCTTAAGAACTGCATATCTTAGGAAATACATTGAAATTAAAATAGCAGATGCTGTTTTCTCCAGGTTTCATTCCTCAAATTTTCATTCTCCAAATTCATTCCTCCAGGTCTATGATGGTGGATCATCATTGCTAAGAAAATAATTTTATCATTCTTTTATTCAGTCTTTATTTAGGACTTTGTTTTGAACTTTAACATAATTAAAAAAAAACATTTTATTGGTTTATTGGAAAATTAATTCCAGACTTCTTCAGCATTAACAAATTGTGGCTTTATTTAAATTATGAATATTTCTACAAAATTTGCATAAATTCACCTGTATAGTATTACTTAATTGCACAAAACATAACATTTCCCCCTTTCTTTTATTAACATATGTAACATGCATGAATCTTGAATATATAATTGTTTCTCATGTTTGTTCTTTCTTTGACATGGACAAAACTTTCACATGGATATAGTTTTACAGTTTTTGAATTTTAAAGTACTGTTTCTGTTAAGATTAAAGAAATAGTTTTACTTTGAAAATCTCAGGGAGTTATTTTGGGGTTTGTTTTTTTTTGTTTGTTTTGCCTTCTTTGTAAAATACTCTTTCATATTTATTACCATCCTCTTGGTCTTCAGAATTACCACTGGTTTGTTTTGGCCTTTTTACACCTTGTAATTTGCTAAAAATAGTGTTGATAAAAAAAAACTCAGAGAGATTTGATAAAAATATGAAATTATTTATTTTGTTTGGTTTAACAAATGTTCACATTGCCCATGTCACCGAAATGACTCCATGGCAATTTATGACATCTGAAAATCAGTACTGAAATGTATTGAGGTAATTCCCCATTAGGAGGAATACAGGGAGACATATTGAGAGTAGTGTTTGAATACTACACACACAGCACACAGATACACTGTACATTAAATGTAGGTTTTTACTTCCAGAAAGGTTTAAAGCAAAGTTCAAAACAAGCAGCCCAAGGTCATTCACATGTTAAAGCAGTCAGTTTTCAGTCCAGGGATAACCCAAAAACAAAGTCCAGTTCAAAAACAGTTCAGTATCAGGCTTACATCAAATTCATGAATAGCAGTCAATACAGGAACGGCAACATTCTCCAACAGAAGGAAACAGAGATTCACTCACTTCTGAGACTAAGACTAAGACAAGCCAGGTTTCTGGCTCCATCTTATGGCCATTTGAGAAACCACACCCAATTACACTTTTAGGATTATCTTACAGAAGAGACAGTATTAAAATGTCTATCCTGGTTTATATATTTCTAACCCAAAATACCTGTTAGGTGACTTACATTCCTAACAAAATGCTCTCTTTGTGGATAGGTTAGGTGGAGATGTTTCATACTAAAAATAAGCAGCAATTGTGAATTTAAAAATATTTAAATTGGCAATAACAAGAAAACTAGATATCAATACCTTTTGGAATTAAGTTCAGAAATGGATCAAGACCTTCAAATGTGAATACAGTGTGTTATAAATATTATCATCATGATTACTACTATTATGGTTTTGTTTTGCCTTAGAGGTTTGTTTTGGACCTAAATTGTCATGGTGTTTTTCTTTTTTTCCCCCGTTATTAATGGGCTTCAATACAATTCCTATTTGGAAATATTTTAGAAATGCATAATCTATTATATATTGATGTAAGTGATTCTATGTTTTTCATTACAAAACTTGATAGCATATCAAAATATCATATATACTCATGTACTAGCCCATCCATAGGTAAGGTGACTCTCATAGTTTTAATTAAACTACCATGAAAAATGTGCCATTCTTGAATAAGCAAACCCACTCATGAAAAATAAAAAAATAGTATGTTTTTTTCTTCACAGTTGAGTTATCCGTGTGTTGTGCATTTGTCATGACATTTTGGTTAAATATCTGAGAGTCAGCTTACTCATCTGTGGGCTTACCTATGAGTACATATGGATTCTTCAAATTAAGAAAAAACCAACTGTATATTCTCACAGATAAGCTGAGTTCAATTTTTGTTGTGTATTTTAATAGCCATAATTTTCTTATATGTATGTACAGTATGTTAAAAATGCAGTAACTTGTTTTTTATGGTATAATCAACTGCACTGTTAGTAAGAAACTGTGCTCAACATTAGATATATTAAATAGGAAATGGTATATTTAAAGCAGTAAATATTCAGTTTTATAGTTAATTATTGTATTTAAAGCTTTCAAAAGATGTGTGATGTACCTTGTATGGATTGCTATAAATAAATTCTTGTATTGTTTTCCCCCAAAAAAAGTATTATATAATGAAGAAGCATGACCTTTCATTAAAGCTCATGTAAATTATTTACAAATTAATATTGACCTATTGATAATGGTATTGGAAATTATTATATGTTTAATCCAAGAGATTGATGTAAAATACATAGTATATCTCTTCAATTTTTCCCCCTGGAAAACAATTTGTGGAGTATATTTTGTTAAAATAGTCTGAGTGGATCAATGTTGTGCAGTAAGATTTCATAGCTAAGGATAGATTTGAATCTTCCCAAATCGGTTCCATCATCTTAACCACTATATTTCAATGGTTTTATTTTGTATTTTCAGATTTTCATTGTCATAATAACGTTTCTATTTGTTGCAGGTCAGTTTGGATGTCTCATGTCTCTATTTCATGATTTGCATGTTTTTCTTCCTAAACCGATTTAGAAGGAAATTATGGTGGAGAATAGTTGTTTTTTATTATTATTATTATTATTATTATTATTATTATTATTATTATTATTATTATTATTATTATTATTATTATTATTTTAAACACCTTTACCATGGCAAGGTACAAAAACTCAATAACTTAATAAGTGTGAATAAATCCACTTGTTAGCTTTCATTAATCTTATCAGGATGCTGGAATGAAGGCATTTTGCTTTCATATTGCATATTTTTTTGTTGTGACTGATTCTTTTGATCACAAGGATTTGATTGAGATATGGGAAAATGGGAACTAAAACACTGGTGCAATCACTTCCTTTGTTCATTAATTGAATGATGGTTGATGTTAGATGATATTCAGTTACTTTCAGATTTTATCTCAAGAAGATGTTGTCCACATAATATTAGCTGCCCAGTTTTACTATATCATATTTAAATAGCCTAAAATGTTTAGCAATATCTCAAGTGTTGGGATTACAATAATAGGTATATAACCAGTAATAGTGTAGCGATTAAGGTATTGGACTTGGACTATGGAGATATAAGTAAAGGTTTCCAGGGGTTGTGTGAATAAATAAGGCTACATTCTCATCATTTGTCACCATACAGTCATTATATAAACACATTTGACATAATCGAAAATGTTTTTATGGCTTCCTCTGTAAAGTAGTGACAAAGTCATCTTAAGAAAAAACATGCTACAAAAATAACATAATTTTATATAACAACTACAAATACATATTTGTCAGCCAAATCACAGCTTTATTTTTTTCCGGGGAAAAAAACTGTCGGCAAATGAACAATTTTTTTTACAGTCAAGTTTCAGACATGACTAATTTTAGACCAGCAATGTACTTTATATGAATTATGTTTTAGTTAGTTCATGCTTTTTATTTTTGTTAAAACAGGAATTGAATACACACACACACACATACACATACGATTTTTAAGAATACCAGAGTTCTGATAAGTAAATTTATTTTGGAAAAATTAATGAAACTATTGTTAAAAATGCTATATGTCATACATAAGCCCTATTTATAATTAAATGAAAGCTCAGTTTTGTTTAGTAAACTGGGATATTCCAATTAAAATAATCTCTGAGCAGTGTTCTTTATACTACTTACATGATCTAATAGTAAGAGGTCTCTCTCTTGTTTAAAAAATGAGCTGAAGTGGAATCTGATTGCTTACTTGTGACTATGAGGACTTTTTTCATCATTTCTTCTTTCAAGATTTATACTTTTCCATTTCTGATGACTCTTCTCTCTTTTCCAGGTTGATAGCCAGTTTATATGATTCTTAGGAATAATATGTCATTTTTTCTTCCATTCTGACTCAGTGTCTTCGGGGCTGACCAGTGCCTGTCCTTCTCTTGACCAGTGCCTGTCTCTCTGTTTCTCCCTCCCTCTCCCCC